>JAGFMF010012281.1:14776167-14804226 GCA_019455555.1 Galemys pyrenaicus
AGACCTCTCCTGCTGTGCCCACTGCTCCCCTCAGCAGTGTACTTCTGTTGATCTGCCTGTTCTGCTCCCTGCTCTCTGTGGTGAATCCTCTCACCCCCTACACCTTTGGCCTGTATCCCAGTGCTTCTATGCATAAATAAATAAATCTTTAAAAAAAAAAAAACCCAACTGGAATCAGTTAAAGTCACAGAATGATAGTACAAGAGGGTAGTATAATCATTACTCATTATATACCAGTCACGTACTTGGATAATATTTAAGGATATTAAGAAAGGGGAAACAGACAGACACAAAGACAGAGACAAATTCTCTATGTTTTCCAACCTTGCTGGGTTACCTTTCATATATTCTAGCTACATTCTGCACCTTGTGATACCACAGATATCCAATTTTCTTTCCAGGAATTTCTGAAAATCTCTAGCAAGTGTTCACATCTTCCCCAATTCATGCTAGTTACTGAGAGACAGCTTATTCTCAGCAGCTCTTCCCAGTTATCTCTGGCCACCTCATAATGGCTTTTCCATGTGGCTAATATTTACCTTAAAATGAAATGTGTAAACCTTGTTTCTATTTCCCAAGATATAACTAACATAACACTGATATTTTAAGAAACTTTATGAAGTCTTGAGGATTGCAGAAGGCAATTACATTGCAGAAAGTGGATATCAGCTATCACTGTCCTTCAGGGTCATTCCACTGACTATAACTCATTAGATAACTTCACTTAACTGCAAAGGATGCTGGGAAATGCAGTCAGATGTATGCCCAGAAGAGAAAATGGTACTTGATCATCTAGTTTCTGTCACAGCATAAAAGTTTGGAGCTCTGGGATTTATTGTCTATCTACTATGTGCTTGAGAATCTAAGAAAGCTGATTTTTAGTGAGATAAGAATGTCGCAGGGAGACAGAGATAATAGAGATGACAGAGAGAGAAAGTGAGAGAGGGAATTGGAGAGAATTGTATGATTTCTTCCTGGTTTTTCATTTTGTGGCACTATTTTTTGTTTTTGTTTTGT
Organism: Galemys pyrenaicus; assembly: GCA_019455555.1. Classification (NCBI taxonomy): domain Eukaryota; kingdom Metazoa; phylum Chordata; class Mammalia; order Eulipotyphla; family Talpidae; genus Galemys; species Galemys pyrenaicus. The sequence goes on from JAGFMF010012281.1 coordinate 14,777,185, forward strand.
TCTGTTTTCATATATACATAATTTTTGTAATGACGGGTTTATTGAGATCTAATTCATATTCCATGAAATTCAACTAGTAAAGTATAAAACTGAGTGGTTTTTAGTATATTCAGGGCAACCACCTTCACTATCTAATTCCAAAACATGGGTGTCCCCCTCAGAAGAAATTCCTGGTTTATTAGTTGTCACTCTCCATTTCTCACTCTGCCCAGCCCCTAGGAATCACTAATTGACTTTCTGTCTCTGTGGATTTGTCTATTCTAGACTTATCACGTAAATGGAATCATACAATATGTGACCTTTCACTTCAAATTGTTTTCAGGATTCATCCACATTGTAGTGTATATCAGAATGCCATCTCTTTTATGATTACATTGCTTATTCACTTATCAGTTCACGGACTATGGAATTGTTTTCACTCTTTCTCTATTAAAAATAAAGCTGCTATAAACATTGGGGTGCAGGTTTTTGTATGCACACTTGTTTGCATAAGAATGGAATTACTGGGTCATATGGTGACAATTCTATGGTTAACAGTTTGAGGAACAGTACTTGTTTTTAAGAGTTCTAGCTACCCTTGAGCTGCTTTGGCATTCTTCATGTGAATACATAGATTCCATGTATTCTTTAATCAATTTGAATTAGATTCAGTAACATTATTTGTAACCATAAGAGCTTTAACAAATTCTTCTACTTCAGTTGCCTCTGGTTTAGACTTTCCTGATTCCTCAGTCTTCTTTATTTTGTCTCTATTTTCACCTGTCTATTTGATCATGCTTTAGGTTTGTTTTTTTCTTTCCTACAAGTATCAGGCACTCATTTCAGCTTAAGTATAAGAGCTTTAAGAAAACAAGGGCTTCTCTGGTTAAGGAATGTACTATGAAGTAGACCACAGCCACTGCAGCATGAGTTTGATCCCTGCCCCCGACCTGGGGAGGTGACCCACATGGCACAGCAGACCTCTCCTGTCTTGCCCACTGCTCCCCTCAGCAGTGTGTTTCAGTCAGTCTGCCTGTTCTGCTCCCCACTCTGTCTCTGGTGAATCCTCTCACTGCCCCCATACCTCTAGGCTATACCCCAGTGCTTGTATGCATAAATAAACATCTTTAAAAAAATACTATAAGGTAATGGAAGCTTTCAGAAACTGAAAAATATGAACCACAATGGGTTGGCTTCAGAGAAACTAGACTACAAGTTAGTTCACTTTGAGGTGGCTATGCAGACCTCACCAATAGAAGACTTCATAGGTCTTCATGATATTTAATCCTCAGAAATACAGTTCAGCTATACCCTTTTCTATCTTACTACTCACTGGTGGTAACATTTTTCTTTGCTTTGATGCTCGCTTCTCTGACAGAGGGACCCTGATTGGCCCAACATCTCTTTTATACCTGAGGACAGGTCATGGGAATGTAGCCAGCTATAAGTTGATTGCACTTGAATCAGGCTCCCACCTCTGGTCCAACCATCCATGAGATCAGAAAGCTGAATTACATAGTAGAAATCGTGGCTGCTGTGCATACTCCTTATCATCTCTAGATGACATTGTAGCAGGAGGGTTCGTGTGTGTGTGTGTGTGTGTGTATGGTGATTGATATTTTTAATGAAAATATGGATCACTTCTTTTTCAACTTCTGTCTGGTCTTAGCAAGTTTGCCAGAATATAACTTCCTGTATTTAATCTCCAGCATTATAATTAATGGTAACATGAGCCCGTGGTCCCATCCCAACCTTGTTTACTCCATACACAATCAGCTCCCTGTAAGAGGATTTGACTTAGATATGTGGTAAAGGCATATAATGTGAAGAGAAAAGGAGCACTAAGGAGTCCCTTATAAGAACCTATTTCCTGTTCCTGTGCAGGCACCCCCACTCTCTCCTTATCTTCCAACCTATTTCCTAAAAGGCAAAGGGCTCAAGCCATAATAAAGGATAAAAAATTATAGCAAGTTGTCTGAAATTGCCAGATCTGCTTTCAACATATCACAGCTGGCACAGGACAGGAAGTTCCTTGAGCCAAAACTTAAGGTCTGGGATGGGTAGAAAACTGGTCTTAAGTACTTTCTTTCTTTTATGACAGAAACTGGAGATAGAAGTATTTTTATAAAAGGAAAAATGTAGGTTTTAGTAGGTTAGGATGAGCAACATCTCTTGAAATGAAAACTATTCTTATCATTGATGTAAGAACTTTCCACAAGATGAAATTATATGTTTATGTATACATAATTTTTTCCATTAACAAAGCAAAAAATATTTTTAAAAACCCACTCAGTTTTCTGTATTCTTCTAGTTGGAAAGATGTTCTGATTTCTAAAGAGAGTGCTAAAATCTTATTCTTGTTCTTTTGTTTTCAAAAATTTTTTTATATATACCGCCCTGTGGCTATGTCAAGGGTGAATTTGATAGATCACTTGGGCATACTCCAAAAGCAATATCTCATCCATATTGTTAACAAAAAAGACATTTAGTACACATGCTTAAAAGTGTCTTAGGGATAGGAGTAGTGACAGGGGACAGAGAAGTGAAAGTTTCTTATTTTACTAGTAGACTTTTGACCAGACTTTCTAAACCTTAGCATTTTAGGAATTTGAGATGGCCAAGTCAGTTGTGAAAGACTCCTCTAGAGCAGGAATTGAGAAAAGGAAAGATTATTTGCATGAGTTTTGCACTACCTAATTGGATATGCAGTGTTTCATAGCTGGGTGGAACACAAATATGTTTGTTTATTTTGAGGCTGTCTGATGACCTGCATTGTGAGTTTGCTCAGCAGGCCAGCGTGACAGAGAGGCTAAGCCTTCAGACCTGGGCCCTCTGAAAGCAAGTGCTGGTTTCATGACCCAGGGTCTCTCAGTGCTGGCTAGCTATTGTCAGGAACAATGGAAAGGCTGACTCTTAGTTAAAGGAGAAAAATTGATTTAGTAATCATGTTGTCCTTTAGATGACTTGTGTATATCTAAATACATTACAAAGAGGCTGAATTCCCATCCACAATATAGGTGTAAAATCTCAGCAAAGGCTGAGATTTACTGAAGTGAGAGTCACAGATTTTAAAACAAGAGGTGCAAAGTATGGATAGAGTGGTTAAGAGTATGGACTCACAAGTCTAGAGTGCCAGCCCTCCTCTTTCTAGCCTGTGGTCTTCAGCAAGTTACTTAACATCTCTCTGTCCTATTTTCCCCAGCTATAATATGGGGATTAAATATCTTCTAGTTTTAATAGTATTATTAGGAGTGTTAAATATGTTGGCTTTTTTTCTTTAAAGATTTATTTATTTATACATACAAGAGCTGGGGTACAGACCAGAGGTGTGGGGGGGGGGGGTGAGAGGATTCACCAGAGACAGAGCGGGGAGCAGAACAAGGAGATTGACTGAAACACTGCTGAGGGGAGCAGCAGGCGAGGCAGGAGAGGTCTGCCTGTGCCATGTGGGTCCCCTCCCCTGTCGGCGGCAGGGATCGAACTCGTGCTGCAGTGGCTGCGGTTTGCTTCATAGTGCCTTGCCCAACCCACTGCGCCACCAGGGAGGCCCCATGTTGGCATTTTTAAAGTGATTAGGACATTGTGTGATATGTAACAAATAACATGGGTGTTTGTTAAATAAGTATAATGGAATATTGATGGCTGGTGAAATTTGTGTTGATCAGTTCCATAATTTTGCATGCTCAGATGAGAAAAGGCTGAATGCTACAAACAACCCAAATGGGGCACATCTAAATAAACTACAATGTGGTTGTATTTTGAAACATCCTATTAATTACTTTAAAAATGATATATATCTATATATCCTGCTGTGGAATAATCCCTAAGATATATTGTTAAGGGAGAGAGCAAGTCTCAGTACATGTGTAGACATCATTATGAGAACTAACACTCAGTATTTTCTATGCATCAGCAACTATTTTAAGAGTTTTACATATATTAACTCACCTAATTTCCATAAAAAGCAAAGTGCTAGTTTCTTCCCCCATTGTAGAAATTAAGTGAAAACTGAGTCTTAGAGAATTTGGGTAGCATATCTGAGGTCATCCAGCTGATAGGTAGATGAACTGGGACATGAATTCAGTGTTCATTTATTAACCATTGTGTAGAATTTGTCTCCTAGTGGTGTAGTGTTAGTTTTGAATAAATAAAATCTCTTTCTTTCTCTCATTAATACTGATCATTAATTCCTAAGGAGAAAAGAGAGAAGCAGATTGAATGGTGTCAGGTAGACACAGATGCTTCAGGTAAAGAGGACTGCATTTTTATTCTATATACTTATATTTTATTTGAATTATTCAGTGTGATACAAACATGAATTCATACATTGCTGTTAGAGTTAAAATAGATTGTAAAATAGATGAATTTATATTACATCAGTAACACCAAGAACTTATTCTATGTCAAGCAGTATTCTTAGTACATTACAAATATGAAATAACTTAGTCCTCTTATTTAAGAGGATTCCATTTTGTAGATGAGGAAACTGAAGTGCAGTTGATGTGAATACAAGCTGGGACTTGAACCCACAGAGTCTGTACTCTTAGTTATTATATATATTGTACATAGATATTGAGTTTGAGGCTGGGCTTCCTGACAGTCAAAGCAAAAGGGAAACACAGTTGATTGCATCACTGTTATTGTCTGGAAAAAAGGAAGCAATATCAGCTCATGAGGAAACAAATCTTTTTCGTTGTTCTAAATGCTGAGTGAAGTGTATTACATCAATCCTAAAAAATACGAATCTGAGAGATATAATGGACAATGTCTTCAACTGGGTTTTCAGAAGGTACAAAAAATATGGGTTTTTAATGTGACATATGTTATGTTTACTGTCTAAGAAATTTGCAACTATAGTACTGAACCTTGGCTCAGTGAGGCATTTTATAAGGAGCTAAGGTAATATATCCTACACTTGTTGTTTTCTAGTGACCTGATTTTAAAGGGGCACACATAAGTTTTCAACTGCCTAGAGCTTTTATGAAGTCTTCATGTAGGAGCTTCCCTAAGATATACATGATATACACAGATGCTAGACCAGGCTATTACCCACTCTATACCATGGGGAACACCCTTTAGTGTAGTGGTAAGAGGTTTGAACTATGGAATCACACAGTCATTGACTTGAAATCTATTTCTAACACTTACTATCTTTGTAACATTGGGTTAGTTATTTAACAATTTTGATCTCAATATTTTCACCTATATAATGAAGATATTACCTACTTTTTCATAAAGTTGTTATAGAAATTTAAAAAATAATATGTATTAATGTTACAGGGCAACCCTAATATAAAATGGGTTCCCCACACTGGGTTCTCCACCCGCGCTCAGAAGACTTAAAAGTCCCAACTCCAGGTACACGTGGCAAAAGTTATTAGCACGTTTTATTTTATGAAAGAAAGGGGAATAAAATAGTAATAACACCAAAGGCAAAAGAAAAGGATACAAATCCACAAATACTCTACCAGATCTAAGCAATGGCACGTTGAGGGCTAGCTCCGAGTCGAATGAATGGCTCCGAAGGAAGGGGGTCTGGCTCCTCCATAAGAGAGAGAGTGTGTCCAAGGCTCACCTCGGTTTTTACAGCCAGCCTGGCTGCTTAACTCCACCCTCAGGTCCCAGTAATCCACTCTTCGATAATCATCTTATCGGATTTGTGGTTCTGGAACACTGATGGTCTGGAGTGGGGGTTGGAGTCCACACACCCATAATCCATTTAGGACCACCTTTCCCCCTAGCATTAAGTGTTTAATGATCTGGCATACAGTGAAAAATCAATCCTAATTATTGCCATAGAATTATTAGTCATTATCAAGGCATTCCTCTTCCCAGTACCCTTTTGGGTTGGGAGTTGGATTTTTCCCTCATCTATATTTGGAACACAAAGGCACATAACTTTCTTTGATACAGCTCTTTATTTTAAGGAATTTACCCATTGTTGTGCTTGCGGAAAGTATACTCAGTTATATGCATAAAGATGTTCACTGATGTGTTGTTTGTTCAAGCAATGAACTAGAACCACTCAACATCCATCATTATGAAATTGATTTAAGTAAATTTTGATATGTCTAAATAAGGAACAACATTTAAGAACCCCGAGAAGGTCCAATAAATAGCAGCCTGTGTCCCAGCTCAGATTCTGAACAAATTAAGAAATAAAGTGGAGTTAGATGTGGCATTATATAGGACCTCATAATAAGTGAGAGACAAATAAGCTTTTTATTAATAAAGTCCAGAATTGGGCAAATATATATCCAGTTCTGTACACATCTGGGGAATAAAAGGTGCAGTCCCTATAAGCAACTCAGTCCTAAGAAGAAAGGGTCATGTCTAGCTTATGAGCATGTCTAGCTTATTCTTCCAAATGTGTTAGTCGTGTAAGTCACTCTGAACTTGGGGAGTAGAGGAAGTAAAGGAACAGAAAGGGGCCAAGGGTTCTAATAGAGTATTTTTCATTTGGGGGACACAATCTCTTCTGATAAAGACTTCTGCTGGCATTAGAATTAGAAAATATATTTGCAATGTGCATGTGGAAAGAGTTCTAAGATAGTGTTCTAGGTGGAAAAAAGCAAAATGCAAAATGATACGCATAGAAGAGCTCTTTTATATAAAATGTTGTTAAAGGATGTACATAAATATGTAGTAACAAGAAAACACAAAACCAGTAGCAGTGGTTATATTTTGAGGAGGAACTTGGGAAGAATAGGGAGCTTTTATTTTACCTTTTATACTTTTTTTAAAAAACTTTTTCTTCCCATGTGTGTATTTACTTTAAAAAAAATTAGGGATTGTCTGGACTATAGGACCATTATTATTTTCATCGTTATGTTTCTCTGCAAAAATAAGTTATAATACATGTTATTTTTAAAAATAAAATAAGACAGCATTAAAAAAAAAAGTGCGTGCCTCCTAGCCTCAGGAGTCCTAATGAGCTATAATCATAGAGACGCCAGCCTAGTCAAAATTGGAAAAAAGAGCTATAATCAGAGGGAAAAAACTCTCTCCAAAACTTGAAGTATCCCAGAAAAAGCAGCAGTAATGACAACAGGGCTGACTTCAGGAAAAGCAGAGACAACAGTAAAGATAGCAGGGTCTGCTGGCATGGCTGATAAGGTGAAATGATAACAGAAGACAAAAATATGGGTCAGGATATGGGACCTGTTCAGGATATGGGACCCCAAGAAAGAGACTGAAGGGTTGGAGGTGCAAAAATAAACAAGAGGGAACTTAGGAGTAGATGCTAAAGTGATTATGACTCATAGTCTAATGGTCCTCAAGACTCGAGTGGCCTGGGACAAACCAGGTCACAGTTGTGTAACCGAAGCATTGAGCTGGAGAAACACAATGGAGGGTAGATAGAGCTTCTTCCTGCAGCCCCAGGTGATCAGAATGAGGTCAGTGCAGAGACCCTGCAGCAAGGCAAGATAAAGAAAGTATTTAATCTTTCCTCCCGTTGCTGCCAAAGCAGCATTACAGGAAAGTATGCATGTGGCCTAATTATTCTTTATGCTCCTCTGTCACTAGACCAGCTCCTGTAAGAGAATCCCAAAGAATTGATTATCATGGGAACAAGATACACTAATTCAGGTTGCAATCCTGGTTAAATCACTGAGCAGATACTGTAAGACCCAGATTCCTTAAAAGGGTTTTGATTTACCACACACTACCTTCCAACTAGACTAGATCAGTGAGGCCATTTCTCACTGATCTCTGGCAGTTAAGTACTCATGAACAAAGCTATTTCTTAAATTTCCTTTGGTTCTCACAATATCTGAAAGCAGCCATTACATAATAAAGCATATAAAAAAAAAGTTCCATGGGTTAAGAAGTCCCCGATGTTTTTCCTGCCTTCAGTCATTTTCTTTTGTTTAAAATGTTCAGAAACAGTGGAAGTTCATGAAGAAAAAACATCTCCAGCAGGAAAATGAGTGTGAGTTAGTCAGCAGCTAGACTCAGTCATATGTCCATGAGGTTGTAACTTAATCTTGACAATATAGTCTTTCCTGGAAGAGATTTGAGCAGCGATTTATCATTTTATAATTTGTGGTTTAAATTTGAGCTGTAAACCAAGGAGCTGTATTGGTTTGTGGCACTTTTGAATCTTTTTAAAACCCCAGGAGTCAGGAAGATAGCTTCAAATTTGAAGCCCCAGACTCTTGGGGTTGAGCTGAGGGGGCACAAGGGACAAGGTTTCTGTATTTGTGCTCTTTCCCTAGGAAATGTATGGAATGCACATCTTTGTTTGTTTTAGACTTGGGGAAAAAAATCAGACTTCCCTAGCTGGAGCCATGAGCTGGCCCCCTCATATCTTACGGCAGGGGCTTTCATATGATACAGTGTCCCTTGGGAAATGTGAAGCTGGAAGCTGAGAGGGGGGAAATGGGTGGAGAAAGGGGAAGCAAGGGGAAAGGGAGGAGTGCCGGAGATAACTGTGCTGACTTCACAGTTTTCCACTAAGGCCTGCCCTGCCTACCTCTGTTGACATCAAAGCTCCCTGAGAGCCTCTTTGCGCTTGCTCAGTCAGCTCTGCCAGGCGCCAATGGGAGAAGAACTTGGCCATTAGCCCTTGAATAAAGTTTCTGAAATGAACTTTTCCTTTAAAAAAGGAATTTCCAGTTTTGTGTGGTCTATCTCGGTCACTCGTCCCTGTGCTAGGGTCCAAGCGTCCACTAGGAAGAAAGGTAGCTTTTACAGAGATGTTTCCAGAAACTTGGGCAGCTTCCCAAGGTGTCTCACTGGTTCTTCAGTCGTGTTGGCTGTCTGTGGGCTGATGGGTGTGGTTTTGCAATCATGTTGGGGCGCCTGGATTTGGGAAGACTTGCCTCTTCTCCTCGGAGCAAGGCAGGGCATCAGATTTTTGCTGGCAGCTGAGCTCCTGTGTCTCTTGCCATTCTCTTTCCTGCTGGGATTTACTTGTTTTCCTTCCCATAGCTCCTGTCTTTGGAGTCCTTTTATCCCTCCCCAGAGAGGAAATAGAGGAAATAAGATGACCATCCTGTCTGCTGTCACTTCTGACCTTCAAATCTACTTATCATTCTAAGCCCAGCACAGAAAGAGTGGTAGCACCCTCACCAAGCACAGGCAGTGGTTACAGATTCTGCATGTTGAAAGCAGGTTGGACAACATGGGCTCATTATATGTTTAATTATGGTATTTCACAATTCTCTCTTCCATTAGACCAGAAAATATCGGAAGTGTTAGCTTTTACTATCTTCTGTCCAGTGTGAATATGAAGATGAGCCTGGGCTAAAAGTAGGTTCCTTGAAAATCAGTGCCAGCAGCAAACCTAAGCACCCTGAGAAGTTTCAATTTCACAGGCCCTGTAACTGGTTGAAGGTTGTAGTTACAGGTCAAAGAGTTATAGGTCTCCCTCTTCTAACTTTGTCATTGTTGGCCCTCAATCCTGATTCAGGAAAATTCCTAGAGGAGTCTAGCCTAGGCTTCTGTGGTACATGGTCACTCTGAAGGCTGATTAGGCTTGCTTTGTCCAACTTTGTGCACAGACCAAAGTGTATACTAAAGAGGAACCCCATGGTTTTTCTGTCCTTAATGAATCTACTAGAAATATTGCATTTTCAATAGGAATTTGGGGAACAGATAGGCAAACGCTCTATTTTAAAATTAGGAAATGAAAGCTTAGAGAAGTTATCTAAGAGACTTGCCTATGATTTCATTGGTTCGTCCCACAAAATAATCAGAACTGGAATCAGTTCATAGCAAATGCATCCTAACGAGCCCAAATCCGAACACAAGTGTTACTCAAAACCAGGCTTCCTACAACACTGATGGATAGTTAAAGTAGCTGATGGGAAAACTGTCCTTGGTTTCCTAGACTCAAATTGACCCTCCCCCTCCCCCAACCCACTTCTGGGGTTTCAACCAAGTACTGTCAACACATTTGAAACTGATTCAAAATGCTTTTTGAAGAGCTATCTCAGTTCAGCTTGCAGGCACTCTTGGGCCCCATTCCAAGATGAAATGGACTGGCATTCTGTTGGGCTCAACCCAAGTCAAACTCTGTCTGCTTAAGAGTGTGTCATCTCTGCCTTTGACTGTCTGATGGCTCCAGGCTCTTGCTCTTCAATCAACACCACCAAATATCTTCAGTGTTGGCTCTACTCACAGGCCTTAATCTTCACTCCCACAGAGTTGAGACAATTCTTTTTTTTAAGAAACATTAAGGATATATTAAGCTCCACTTCCCTGAATTCTCTTTTACTAACTTCCATCACTGACCTTTTACTACTACTCACAGAGTATCTATTGTGACCTAGATCCTGGGGAAAACAAGGCAGACCTGGCCTGTGCCTCCATGGTATCTTTAAGTGCCATAGATAATCTTTATATAACCAAATTGGAGATTAAAAAATAAAATATAATGAACATCTCACAGCCTTCTGCCTCATTAATCCTGCATCTTCCCCACCTAACAAAGTGAAGGATCTAATATTCAAGTTCTTCAGAGTTCTTTTGGCTCACTTCCCAGCTGTGGTCAAATTCTCTGCATGCTCATTCCTCCTTTTCTGGATTACTTGTGGAATTGCCAGGAGGGCAGAGGCATGAAGAATGCAGGCAGTGGAAAAAAAAAAAAAAAAAGCATCTGCAAACGATTGACTGAAACCAGTTGTAGTTGGACAGTCAGGGTTCTCAGTTGCAAGCAACAGAAACCAAGTCTGATTTAAACAGTAAAAGAATTTGTTGAAAGGCTATCATGTAACTCATAGAATTACTGAGAAAGCTGGAGAAACAGGCTCAGAAAACACAGCAAATAGGAACTCAAGATCACAGCCAAGGCCATAGGCATAATCATAGCTAGGAAGGGTTGCTGGCCTGAGCTGCACCATAACTTGCACCACCATGGTTTCAGCCCCAGACATGAGACACCATGGTGAGAACTGCTGCCCCTTGGAACCCTGTATATCGTTCCCTTGCAGCCTCCCCCAGAAAGGATTCTCTACTGTACCTGTCAGTTGATGCCAGAAACTTCCGATTTCATCTGGAGCAGGTGCTCCTAATTGGTCAAGTCTTAGTTATGTGTCACTGACATAGTTGCAAAGGAGGCTAGAGAAGGGACTCTTTTTTAAGGCACCAAAATTCATAAAGTTGCAAACTTCCTGAACATGGAAAGGGAGTTCAGATTCTGGGTAGCCAAAGCTGACCCCACACACCCCCCTTCCTTCAAGCCCCTGTGAAAGGGAGGATTAGAGTTGACATTGCTGGTCTGCCAGAGCATTAGAATTGAGTCCAGTGTACACATTCCAGCTGGAGATCCATCCAGTATCCATTACCTCGAGAAGCAAACCATGTAGGTAAGTGAGTCAGCACAATCCTTTCTTCCTTCCTGCTTCTGTGAGGGTAGGAGAGGGAATTGGAGGGAGGCTACCAGGGAGCAAGGAGACCAGTCACTCCTGCTCAAGCAGCTTCTCCACCTGCACTTGGGTTAACTCTGCCTGTTCCCTCATCCTTTCCACACAAGCAGGAAGGAAATCAAAGCTGCCACCATCTAAAAACAAAAGATCAAAGTCTGTGCCAGGGGCTTTTACCTTTGGCTTCTTATCCCAGCCCTGCTGTCTTAGACTTTTGATAATCTATGGATTGTAGCATAGGGTGACTCATTTTGGTTTTGTCACTGCTAGCCACCAGGCACAAGGGTGACATCTGAGATGGGGCTGCGTGGGTAGGGGAAGGGGGCATGTGTGCTCTCAGCAACCCCTCAAAGTCCCAGGCCACAGTTTCCTTTCACTGATGTGATGTTGTTCAGCCCAGTTGTTTTTTTTTTTTAAATCTGTGGTTTACTTTTTGTTTGTTTTAATCTCCTACCCATTTAGGGAGTTGGTTTTTTTTTTTTTAACCTCTAAATAAAACCAAAAAAAGGAAACTTTTTTGACTCATCTAATTATTTGTTCCCTGCCTTTAGAAGAGAGGCAAACTAACCCCATAGTGAAGTCATCACTGAAGTATGACATTCCTGTTCAGAGGACCCCTCAAACCTTCTCAGGATGCTCCTCTGGGGGTGGAGGGAGGGTGGGAGTAGGGCTTGGTGAGTTTTCCTTAGCTCTTTCTCAGGAAGTGCCTTGTGAACAGGATGGATAATTCTAGCCTGGAGGTGAGGGGGAGAAAGGTAAAGAGGGAAATGGAATGCAGCTGTTCCCAGCCACTTCTCCCCTCCGCACACTCCCTCCCTCAGCATACACCCAGTCTCTTGGGCATCCTCACATTTTCCATCAAACTGTCTGAAGTGCCAAGGGAAGCTCCTGTTGGAGTCTTCATTAAGGCTCTAGGCAGTTGAAAACTTCTGTGTGAACCTTATAATCAGATCACTAGAAACCAGTAAGTTTATATATTACCTTAGCTTCTTTTAAAATGCCTTCACTGAGCCAAGGCTCAACACTTTAGTTACAGATTTCTTAGAAGGTAAACAAAAGAAACAGTCACAGAAAATACCCACCCTTTTTGTATCTTATGAAAATTCAGTTGAAGACATTGTCCATTATGTTTCTCTTTTGATAATCTTATGGATTGTAGCAGAGGGTGACCCATTTTGGTGTCTTTTAGGATCAATGCGATAAACTTCACTCAGAATTTAGCATGATAAAAAAGATTATGTTTCCTCAGAGCTGATATTGCTTCCTTTTTTTCAGACAATAAGAGTGATGTAATCCACTGTGTTTCCTTTTTTGCTTTGACTGTCAGGAAGCCCAGACTTAAATTTAATATTCATCTACAAAATTATCCTTATCTCCAGATTCTGGTCTTCCCCTTCCTCTACATGGTTATTCATCTCCCATTTCATCTTTATGTTAACAGCCTCACTTATTTGTACATTTAATTTCAACTACATCAGAGTTTTTAAAGAACTGGCAAAGTACAGCAAACAGCAAAGCCAACCAACAAATCAGTAACATGACCAAGTTTACTCAGAACTTGATCTTACTTCCCTGATGTCCCCAGACTACCAGGAGAGATTAACTCATAAACTAGCAGACATGCAACTATTAGAAAAATGTTCAATTATTAAATTAGAGGGATAAAAATTTTAAAGATGGACGCATCATGGAAGGCTTCCTGGAGGAGGCAGTACTTCAATTTTAAGGACTTGGAGTTAGTTTCAGGATTTCATTTTATTGGACCAACTGTATGGTTTAGTTGGATTAAAGAAGGCACTATGGCAAGTACTTGAGACTTTTTCTGGTTGGTACTTTCTTGGGAGCAGGTGCTGAATGTGTCTTAGTCGCCAGAGGCATGCTTTCTAAGGAGCAACTGTGTGAATGGGATGGGGCTAGTGCTCAGTAAAATCTTGAAGTAGGTGGGATGGTCTGAGTGATATTGGCATTGTAGATGGGTTAATTCTTCACTGGGCCTCTTTCACCTGCTGCAGTATGTTTAGTATCCTAGTTCATGCTCACCAAATGCTAGTAGAAATATCCAGTCATTGGGACAACCCCACATATCTACATGTTTTCCCCATACCCTTTGGAGGAAGGTTATCACCAGATGAGAGACTCAAATACTCAAGCTTCTCCTCTCTAACTTGGCATCCATGACTAGGATTTCCAAATTTAGTGAATAAAATACAGAACATCCAGTTAACTTTTAATTTCAGATAAGCAACAAATAAGTTTTAGTAGAAGTGTGTCCCAAATATTGTATTATCAATTATCCATCTGAAATTCAAATTTAGCTTCAAGTCCTTTTTTTAATCTGGAAGCTTATCCCACAACCTGTAATGACCACATACAGACCTACCTCCCAGAAATCTATGTGCTGAACTCTCCTCTACTTCTTCCCTGGAGTTTCTTCTATTCTGTATTTCTCAAGACCATTCTCTGGGCTAAGTCTCAGTGGGATGGCAAAAACTTTTAATCAGCCAAATTCTTCTTAATAAATCAGCTAGCTACCCCAGCCAGATGGAATTTTATATTAACTAGGTTGGAGCACACTCCCATCTCCACAAGTTAAATGGTGGCGGGAGGGCAGATGGGGAAATAGGATGCATTCTTTGGGCTTACAGCTGATACCATAGGACCCTCAAATTTCAGTGATTACCAACTTTGCCTACACAGGGGGAACATTAAACACCTGATCTCATATCCTACCCCCAGAGACTCTGACTGAATTATTTTAGAATGAAACCTAAGGGGATTTTTGGAAGTCCTGTCTTTCCAGGGTAATTCTAATGTGTGGCTATGGTTGAGAACCACTTCTCTATCTTCTGAAAACAGTGAGAGGGAAGAGAGCAAGAGAGAGGGAGAGAGAGAAATAGAGAATGAGTCATGGTTTCAGGTGTTCTGGTTGGCATTGGGAATTGAGGGGATTTGGAAAAATCAAGAAGCAAATACACTCCATTCAAACAGGGAAAAATCCAAGACAGTAACATACTCTGACTATGTTTCCTTTCCAGCAAAACAGATGTGAAAAAGAACTCTGAAGAACCCAGAGAGTGCTTCATTTTGGGCCAGACACTGTCCTTTGAGATGACCCAGCTTACCAAAAGTGTCCCCAAGACAGAATGCCATTTTTCTCAGTGATTCGAACCAATACCAGTTTGAGGTTCCGAAGCCAAGTTGCTCACACACGTGGCCTTGCTGGTATTGTCTGAGGAGCAAGCTTCTGATGTCACCACAGGTACCCCAGTGAAGGAACCTCCCTTTTTGACTTGGCGTGAGCTGTGAGCCCAGGGTGTCAGCCCCTGTGCCATCAGACAAGTAGATCAGCAAAGACACAGCTCCTGCCTTCACCAAGAGGTGCTTGCCTCTGGCAGGAAGCTGCTTCTGCAGAATTAAAAACCATCAGAGTTGATCAAAGGAAGTGCAGGGTAGGCTGGGGGTGGGCCAGATCCTAATCTCTGCTTGCTGGCCTCACACATCACTGCACATGAGTCACCCGCTGAGCTCAGAGGACATGCTGTTTGGATTAGGCTTTTACAGGCACCATTTGCCAAGCTCCCTTTTGCCGGCTTTGCTTGCTGCATAGAGCAGCCGAGAGGCAAGGGAGGAAGGTGGGATTGTAGGTGGATGGTTGCCCAAATGCCAGGGAGGAGCTGGTTTTCTCCCCAGGTACACAGGATTGTGGCACCAGGGAGTGGCTGTGAGTCCTTCTGTCCCCAGCCCATCTTCTCAGCTCAGTTCCATGTTCCTACCAGGAGCAGTGGAGCCCACAGCAGGCCCACACATCCTTCCTCTCCCTCTCTTGCCAACTCTCCAATTAAGATGTACTATGGCAGGACACATGACTTGCCTTCACTCAGCCATTGCTCTCAACAAGCAGGAATTCCTTTTTGCAAACACAGGCAACACTTCACCACTCAGGCATCTTGCTCAAAAGCAGTGGAGTCCAGCAGAAAAAAAAAAAAAAAAGGGAGGGAAGTCAGAAAATAAAAATTCCTAAATTAAGAGCCAACCCATAAAAGTAGGGCTTCCCCTAGTGCCTGGCTGATGTGACATCACCATGAATTACTCAATGAAAATGGTGTCAGAGTAGCAGCTTGGTGATATGTGGAAAATGTCCTCAAGAAACCGAACTCTGCAAAAAATAAGTAGGAGTAGAAAAATCTAGCCTTGCACTTTGGGCTTTTTGAGTTGCCTCCAAGAGGGCTGGTTTCCTGGGCACAGGGCAGGGTGGAATTCCCTTCCAAGCAACACCTAACACCGTCTTAGTGCTTGGGAGGAGTGGTAGTAGACACAACCCAGTGGTTCGTTTTGCTTCCTTCTGTGGAAGCAATGGTAGGAACAAGATCAAAATCCTTTGTTTCAGATTCTGCCAAGTTTTGCTTCTGTGCATGGTAACTTGGGAAGAAGCAGCCCCCATTATTTTGTAAGCCAAGGATTCTTGGCTATGTTGTCTCTGCTGGGATTATCTTTAGAATATTTTAGACGCTCATTTATCAAAGGCATCTAAATGGAGGTGGCAATCTTTGACACTTTTAAATAAATTTGCCACCAAGATCCACGCTGCTCTTGACTTTAAATCACACATTTCTCAATTTCAATTGTTCAGTTAGTTGCAATTTAAAAAGTGTTTCTTGCTCCTGGCTTCAAAATTCTTGTCACCTATCAATCATTCTCAGGGAGGTCAAATTTCCTCATGAACGCTGTTTTTCCCCCTCATACTTTCTCTTTTATTATTTTCATTTTACAATGGAAATGGAGGGTGCCAGCCTGGAGAGCCTTCCAGTTATTAAAGCACAACATGGCAGTGTAGCAGAATGGTTAGGGTCTGACCCACAGGCAAAGCTGTGTTTGAGTCTTGGCTCTGCCACGAATTTCTACTTCTTTTCCTAATCTCTCTCGTAGCCTTGATTTCCTCAATTGCAAAATGTGGATAAAAGCAGTCCTAACCTGGTGGGGGCTAAATGAGCTAATGTAAGAAAAACTGAGTAAAATCTTTGGTACCCCCAAAAACCCACAATGTATTACCATTCATATTACAGTCGTTACTCTGCAACCAGCATTATATAGCTCAAGAGGCAAGTTCATAGGACTCTATAGTTAACAATTCTTCTAAAATTCCTCAGTGCCTAGAGAGCTGATCAGAGCTCTAATCAGAAGTATTTACTTGACGGTGCATTGTTTGATAGAAAAAGACTATAAGAGAGGAGGAGGAGAGGACCATTTCTAAGTGATTAAAAAGAGGTATTTGCCCTTGGGGACTCCTTTCTAAAATTAGAAGTCTAACTCTTGAGGGCTTGCTATGGATGGGGGACAGAAGGCAAGGTTCACTTCCTGTCAGAGATTTGATGTGTGGCTCAGTGTATTAAGGAAGCATATTTATCAAAGTTCTTCTGAGTTCTCTGAGTAGCAGGGAAGGATGGAAACAAGTGGAGATCTTTCCATCTAGAAAATGCAATGTGATGAGCATCATTTTTGGTAGCAGGTCCTGGATATAACCTATAGTTGGGGGCTGAGGGAGAAGAAATTGGAATTGCTCTGTATACAAAAGGAAAGACTTGTTTTTATTGAATTGGGAAGAGTATGTTGCCTTTAGGACGGCTCTCCCCTCCTTAATATAAATGTAGACTAAGACAGATGGTTGTCTTTGTGTGTGGTTGTGTGACCTAAAGCTTACTTGCAGGAGATCAGAAGACCACAGGAAGAATGAGGGGTATCTTGATCTCACGCTGGCAGAGGGTCCCTGAAGAGATGAAGAACTGAAGAAATGAAGCTCATTGGAGAAAATCTGGGAATCATCTAACCACATGGCATGACTCTGAAGTGAGTAACTCAGACTGTGAGAAATGTGTTGCTGTGAATTACCTGTATCTTACAAATTATCCTATTGAGGTAAAGGGTATATATAGATTGAGTGGACCCTATACTGGGTCTCTGATCATGAAGGGTAGAGGATCCCATGAAAATATAAGCACAGTAAGCTTGTATTATTTGTCTTTTATGTTCATTGCTTTATTCTCAGGTGGTAGAATAGTAGGTAGTCAGTAGGTACTGAGACATAGTAGGTACTCAGTAAATATTTGATGGATGAGTGAATTTTTCCATGCAGAAGAGAAGAGGGTTGGTGCTCACAGAGAAAACCTAGGAATGAGGTGTGCCCAGGCAGGTACCCATCTGAGGCATCTTCTTTCTTCTACTGGGCTCTAGTAACAGTTGTATTTAACATCAACGGTCCCCCCTTCAACTTAGCCCTAAACCTTGAATGACACGGCTTCCACATATATATTAAAGTATAGAAGTAAGGGACTGGGGAACAAAGGCAAGTGTGTCCTTACATCATCCCCTATATTCACTTCCTACTGCTGATGTAACAAATTACCACAAACTTAAATGAGTTAAACACCACACGTTTATTACCTTACTGGTCTGGAGGGCAGACAACCCAAATCAAAGTATTAACTGGGCTACCTACCTCTTGGAGGCCTGAGGGGAGAATCTGGTTTTTTGCCTTTTTTAGCTTCTACAGACTGTCTGCATTCCTTGGACTCCTCACATCCCTCTGACCTCTGCTTCCATCATCGTATCTCCTTCTCTGACTCTTGCTTTCCTGCCTCCTTCTTTCCCTCACCCTGTGATTTTATCATGCTTACCAGAATAATCCAGGATAATCTCCCCACCTCAGGGTCCTTAATCACACATACAAAGTCCTTCTGCCTTATAAGATGACATATTCACAGGCCCTGGAGTGCAGACATTCTTGGAGGCCATTACTCTGCCCACTGCATCCCTGAGATCACCACCAGTGTCTCAGTGAGGGAAGATGGTAGCCTCACAACACAGTCTAGGACCCACACTGCCATGAGGAGAGACCTGGCTAAGGGTAGAGTTCAGGAGCAGGTGCAGGTGCAGGCTGCAGCATGGACTGGTCTTAGAGATGAGAACCTGAATCTATGTCAGCAAATATACCTGAGGAAAGTGATTCTTGGTGATAAAGGCAAAAAGATAGATTCTGCTATGATGAATACAGGCAGGCAGTGGACACTCTGGTTATAGTTCTTTTCTAGAGGGTGTGTGTGTGTAAGAATTTGAGAGATTTTGTAAAGCACAATGCCTGGTTTAGGGCAGGTGTGCAATTCAGTAAGAGCCATCTATTAATACCAGAATGAGAGGGGCAAGAGAGTGGGGGTGTCCAGAGCCCCAGCTGCCTAAGGAAGCAGCTCACACATAGTTCTACATCCCTGACCCTGGGGGAAACAGGAAGAAGACCTGTCAGAAGCGAGTAGGTCTGAGGCAGGTGTTCAGAGGAGAGTTTCAAATGCACTTTATCTTAACTTCTTCCCACACAAGCTACGAGGAAGCATCTGGCCAGTTCTTTAATGAAACTTGGAACTCACTGCTACAGTCAAGAAGGAAATATTTTTGTGGTTTTTCTGTGGGGGAAGAAAGTAATAAATCTTTCTGTTGTTGAAGGAATACCTTTCAGTTGGTGTAGCTCTGAGAATGATGTAGTATTCTTAAAGTGTACGTGCTTGAAAGTTTGTTAGAACCAGTTCCTTAGGAACCTTTACCTCTGCCCTGGAGGTTAGGAACAAAGTGCTGTACGTAGTTATGAGCTGGTGATCACAATCTCTACAGTAGTCACAGAGGACATAGATTTAAGAACTAGACATTCCCATTAGAATAACTAGGTTGTCAGGGTGAATGGTGGCTCTGAAAAGTTCATCTTTATCTACCTTCTGGACTTCCTATGGATCCTGCCTCAGGAAAAAATCAACAGTAATCAGTAAAACAGTGACTCTGATCAGGTCATGTAAAGCAGATGAAAAGAGGATGTTGTTTTCCAAGAGACCACTCATTCTGTACAAATGTGCCGAACACTCCACTATTCTAAGTTCAAGGGATATGATAGTGACCAAATCACAGAGCAGATAATAAGTATGTGTCAAGTTGTGATGATGAGGATAGACAAGCAAGGCAGAATAAAAGGCTTGGGGGCAGCAGTGGGTATATGCTATCTGATGGCTGGTGGGGGCCAGGGAAGGCCCCCCTGATAATGGGCTGCTTGTGCAGAGACCTGAAGGAAATGAAGGGGCCTGAGGGGCCAAGAGGGAACATCTATCAGAGTTTATGAAAACACTTTTTTAACAGGTACTGTGTACAGTGTTGGCTCAGGCTACAATATCCAATCCTCTCCTAAGCACAATGTGCTCCTAATAGCTCCTTTGTATAACATGTTCCAGTTTGGGGCCCACACTTGACTTGGACCCAAAGAGGATATTCCACCCAACCTGGGCCAGTCAGCATCCAAGATAGAAGCTGTAGAAGCAATCTTGCATAAAGTGGTGAGAATCTGGAGGAAGACTATAAGAAGGACAAATTGACAGTATGCTGGGCCTATCCAGGGGGTCTAACCTGGGGTTTTGAGTATAGGAAACTGTCCCAGAGCCCAGAGCCTTTGTGGGATCTTCGTGACTGATACTGGGTTTATCAGTCTATCCTTGAGGCAAAGACTCACTCCAAGGCTATGCTTATACCATCCTTACCTTTGCTGGGGTAAGTCAAGCCAATGCCTAAATCTCCTGAGCAAAGATATATAGCTTAGGTATAGCAATTGCAAAGAAAGCGTACACAGCAGACAGAACTATTTACCCTGAGACTGCTTTTGCTTGAAGCAACATTTCCCTTTTTTTTTTCTCCCTAGGCAAACACACCTGATGAATAGCAATGTAAATTGGATTTTTCAAAACTCTTTTGTTAATGGTGTCTTGATAAAGGCCCAACATTTTCAAGAAATTTAGGTGTTTCTTTCTGGACCATGTAACTTAAAGTGGTGGGTATAAGGAAAGTTTTTGTTTTTGTTTTTTTAATGCAGTTTTTAGATGAGGAAGCACTGCCCTTTTAATACCCTGAATATCCAGGGAGGAATGGAGCAAGTCAGGCTCTGGCATGCCTCTTGTTCTCAGCTCTGCCAGCTCCTGGACCGCAGCCTTTCCACTGCTTACCTTGAGTTGGCTGAGCAGTTTGCTTCATGAGTAAAATGCAAATAGGAATGTTCTTAAGGCTAGGGCACTTCTTTCTCCTGTGGAGTTTGTGAATTCTCAAGGTGTTTTTCTGTTGAGCTGAAATTTCATGAAATAAACTGCATAAATAATCTTAGTGCACTAAATGTTAAACAGATATCAGTAGTTATTGAATAAATACTATTGCTAGAGAGATAATGTCAAAAAAAGAAAGTTCGTTGTAGTTAGAAATGCATGCTGAAGCATTTTTTGAATCTGTAATTTGCTATTAGAAATTCTAATTAAAAAGAAAAGAAATATGCTATATTTATGGGGAGATGGCTATAGGGTTGGGGTAATAAAACTGGGTGGTAGAGACAAGAAGATTTATTATTCTATTTTCTCATTTTTGTGTGTGTGGAATTTTTCATGATAAGAAGTTAAAGGATACAGAGGAAGGAAAAAAAAGATGTCAAAGTCTGACTCTTTTCCCTCTTAACTGTTGTTATATAACATCAACAGAGATCTTAATGGGGGGAATTTGATCATGGGAGTTTGCCTAGTATGACTTCAATGAAGAAAAAAGTTTGATGGATTATCTCTGGAGACTGGGGCAGTCAGGGTTTCCAAGAAAAGTGATGTTGAAATGAATAATTAAGATTCTCTGCTCAGGGATGCAGCCCATGAGGCTCTTGTTTAATGTTCTGGGAAATAGTTGACGGGGACTGTGTTGCTGGTGTAGCTCAGCACTTACTTATGCAATGTAGGAAAGACCCATATACTCCCTGCAGTTTGGATCAGTGCCCTGAGGACATGGTAGTGGAATTTACTTATATTTTATAGGCAAGGCTGTCCTGTAGCCTGGTTCTTTGGACAGGACAGTCTCAAGAGCCTCGGTCTCCTGCAGGGGGACACTGTGAAGGGAGATGTACAGTGTAGCAAACAGGCAGCTTGCAGCAGGCATTCTCATACTATTAATACTAAGCCCAGAAAGGAAGACTGGAATGCAACATGGGAAGTTCTCTCATCTCAGCCCCCAGTCACTGGGCCTTCTGGGCGGGGTGGAAATCAGCCTCTGGGTGACCACGCCCAGCTCCTATCCACTCTGGGCAGAGACTTTACATCCTCAACAGCTGCTATCTGTGTTTGGCTTTCAACTCTGCGGTCCTGACCCAGCTCCCAGAGACCAATTTCCAGGGGACAACTGTGACATTGGCGTTCTGATCATATCTGACCTACATCCCCTCCCCACTGCCCTGCTGCCATACACATTGCATGCTGCGTGCCTTCATTTCATTTCTAACATTAGATTTATGTCAGGAGGTGTGTCTTTGATTTGTTCCATGGTTTTGTTTAGGAGTTTCTTAAGACTTTTGTCAAAGTATGAGAGGAATTGGTTTGTTTTTTTTTAAGTGAGCTTTAGTGGAATAAAAAATAAGATGATGGAGATATATTCATTTGTGTTGCTTAGACTAATTTGTTATGAAAATCTTTAGTAAGTGTCTTGGTCCTTCTGTGCCATAATTATTTTTACAAATCAAGATATGACAAAGGCTGTGAACTTTTGTGACATAGCTTCTTTAGGCTCTTTCGTACTGTTACAATCATTCAAACTCTCAACCATGGTAATAATGCCCCTGGAAATTTCTACAAGGGAAATAATCTAAAAGAAGAAGAGGGGGAAATCTTTATATGAATATAGATTTTTATAGGAGAATCACTTCTTCCTTTTTTTTTCTTAAGATTTATTTTATTTATTTATACATACAAGAGTTGGGGTGTAGGCCAGAGGTGGGGTGTGTGTGTATATATGAGAGGATTCACCAGAGACAGAGTGGGGAGCAGAACACTCAGATGTACTGAAATATACTGCTGAGGGAAGCAGCAGCAGGTGAGACAGGAGAGGTCTGCTGCGCCATATGTGGGTTATGGCTATGATCGAACTCAATACCTTGATAATGATGAGATTTTTTTTTAAAGATTTATTTATTTATGCATACAAGAGCTGGGGTACAGGCCAGAGTCGCAGGAGGTGAGAGGATTTGCCAGAGACAGAGCGGGGAGCAGAACAGGCAGACTGACTGAAACACACTGCTGAGGGGAGCAGCAGGGGAAGCAGGAGAGGTCCCCTACGCCATGTGGGTCCCTCCCTGGCCGGCAGCAGGAATTGAACTCGTGCTGCAGTGGCTGGATTTGCTTCATAGTGGGTTGCTTAACCCACTGTGCCACTAGGGAGGCCCGATAGTGATGAGATTTAACCCCTTGTGGTACCAGTGAGGCCCTGTGGAAGAGTCACTTCTAATAGTGAAATCTGGAAACAATTTATATAGCCACAAGGGGATGGTTGAGCAAATTATAGTATATATATTATATATATGGAAAACCATTTACACAAAAAATGATAATTAAGAAGATGATACAAGAACAATGAAGTGTTTATTAGGTGGTATTGAACAAAAGAGTTGAACAAAAATTATACACATTTTAATTATATAAAACATTCCTCTATATGAACGTAAAATACTTTAAAAAACCAGTGGGCATAATAAGCACACCAAGGGCTCTCAGATTAAGAGAGGGTTAAAAGGGAAGGTGGTAAGAAAAAATACATATTTTTTTAAATTTAATCGAAGACTGCAGGGAAGTTTGGGAGTAGAGAAAGTGATTGCATTAAATGGTGGAAAATGAGTGATGTTTTTCTTTTTAAATACATTTAGTGCTGACGTAGACTTATTTTTGTAATAACTTCTTAAAATAAAAGAAATCCATACACTCTAACTTATGGTTGTTTTTCATTCTGAGTAAAAACTGAGAGGACATTCTAAACATAATAAGTCATATTAGCAACTATTATCGAGTCTTGAGCTCAGAATGTGACATATTGATAATGTAAGGGATCTAAAATTAACAGAAAATAGGTTCAAGAACACTGCTTGAGGCAGAGGATTTGCATAGCTGAATAGTTATGAAAAGGAAGAACTTAACAAACTTACATGGATTTATTAGTCTATAAGGAGAGAGAGAAGAGAAAGTGCCAAAGGGGGTATCTCATTATTCTCTCTTTTATCACTTTGGTATGCACATTGTATCTAAAACATTAATGCTGGTTTTTTTTTTTAGGCTGATCCTTTCCCTGAAGGCAGCTGAGCAACTCACCTGGAGGAATGACTCAAATCATTCCTGATTTTAAAATATTAATCCTTGGCCAAGTTAATTAATCATAGCATACCAGTCTTTGGAAGCACTCAAACAAAACAGCCTTTACACGTAAGAGATACATCTAACCAAACTGCTCTTCTCTCATAATCTTGCCCCAAACTTGTGTGGTTAGCCTGGGGCAAAATTTGGTCCTCTGCTGCCAATGTGGTGTATTAGCAGGCTGAATAGAGAAAAAGCAAGCTGGAAGTCTATAGCTTGAGAAGGTTTTTGGAGCAGAGCCTGTGTGTTGGGATTAATTACAGCCTGATTTAAACCTTAGTTTATGGATAGACCATGAAAATGCAGATTGATGACTGCTATGTGGTCAGATGAACCCAGATACTTAGTTGTTTCAAGAGAAAGAAGAAAAACCTTAAAATCATCTCCAGATTACAGATATATAGGTAGGTCCAGTGAAAATTATAAGGTTTGGGTTAGACATGACTCTTGCCCACATCCAAAACAATGCGGGGATGGGATGGAATACAGATAGAATTCAGTCAATAAGTACACAACATAAGAAGCTGTGATATACTTAAAAAAAAGAAAAAGCAATAAACTTTGAGTTGGGAAATGTGGCTTTGAATCCCAGCGAGGCTCACTGATCAACTGTGTGATCTTGGACAACTGTCTGAGATTCAGTTTCATTTTCTGTAAAATAGGAATGAAAAATGCTTATCTCAAGCAAGTTGGAAGAGTAAATAAGATTTGATAATCTGTTGAGTCCATAAAGCAAACTACATAAGACAGTGCTTCTCAATTCTGGTTGTACACTGGAATCTTGAGGAGTTAAAAAACAAAACAAAACAAAACAGATGGGGCTTCCTTGGTGGCCTAGGGGTTTAGTTTCAGTGCTACCACTGTGAAGGCCCACCACAGGGCATGGGTTCGATTCCAGGCCAGGGAACTAACCCACATATGGTGCAGCAGACCTCTCCTGTCTTGGCTGCTGCTCCTGTCTATCCGCCTGTTCTGTTTTCCACTTTGTTTCTGGTGAATCCTCTCATACCCCCAAACCTCTGGCCTATGCCCTACATCTATGCAAAAAAAAAGAAAGAAAGAAAGAAAAAAACCCTGATGACTGGCCCATGTCTCCAGATAACCATAATTAGTTGATACATGTGTTGCTTTAGTAGTATGATGTTTAGAAGTGCAGAGAAAGAAAAAACTCCATAATTATAGTTGGAGATTTCAAAACCCTTTTCAATAATTGTTAGGACAAGTAGAAAGTCAACAAGGGTATAGAAAACTTGAACAACATTGTCAACCAATTTTACTTAATTGACATTTTAAGAACTTTCCACTTAATAGTGTCAGGATACACATTCTTTTCAAGTGCACACAGAAAATTTTCCAGGATGCATATTCTAGGCTATAAAATAAGTCTTTAGACTTAAGACTGTGGAATTAGGTAGATATTAATAACAATGATATTTAAGAAATATCCAATTATTTGTGAACAAATTTATAACTTATATGTAACTTATAGGTCAAAGAAGAAATCAAAAAGGAACTAGGAAATATTTGCAACTAAACAACACAGCATTTCAGAATTTTTGGGATTCAGCTAAGATGTGCTTATAAGGAAATTTATAACAGTAAACAAATACTAGAAAAGAAGAGTAGTTTCAAACCAATGATTTTACCTTAAGCAACTAGAAAAAGAGAAAATTAAATATGAACTAAGCAGAAGAATGTAAAAAATAAAAATGAAGAAACCAGTGAAATAGAAAACACAAAAGCAATGGAGAAAAGTGAATAAAAATAAAAAGCTGGGGTTCCTTATTATAATGAAATTGATAGCTCTCTAGCCAAACTTACCAGAAGAAAAGAAAGGAAATACAAATAAGTAATATCAGGACTTTTATTCTATAGATTCTGTAACTGATATCACTAAAGAATCTACAGATATTAAGTGTATTGTAAGGGAAAATTAGGAGCAACTTTATGCCAATACATCTTACAAACTTAGAGGAAATGGAAAAACCCTTTAATGGTCATAAATTTCCAAAGCTTATTTAGAGAAATAGATGTTGTGGATAGCTTTATGTTTCTGAAATAAATTGAATTAGTGGTTAAATGACTTCCCATAAAGAAAAATCAGCTCCAGATAGTAAGCTGTGAGTTGTTAGTGAATTTTAGCAAATATTTAAGGAAGAATTAATACTGATTCTACATATAAACACTTCAAGTGAATGGAAGAGGAGGGAACATATCACAACTCATTCAGTGAGACTAGTATCACCTAGATATCAAAAACAGACAAAGAAAACTGGAGAGTACTATACCTCATGAATATAGATGTGAAAATTCTTGAGCAAAATTAAGCAAATAAAATCTAACTATTTAAAATATTAATATTAAATAAAATATTAAAATACTTCATAAAGTAGAGGTTACCCCAGTAATGAAAGATTGATTTGAGAATCTGAAGTTCAGCCAATGTAACTCGCTATATAAACAAACATTAAAAGAAAAACCTCATGAATAGCTCAATAAAAACAGAAAAAGGATTTGATAGAAGTCAAAATCTAGTTCTAATTTCTTAAAAATCAACTTTTAGCAAAACAGGGAACTTCTGAGTTTGAGAAAGGACATCTATGAAAAGCATAAAACTAGCATCATACTTAATGGTCAAGAGATTTTTTCCAATATAGACCAGGAGTAAAGCAAGGTTGTGTAATGTTACTATTTCTATTCAACACTATTCTTTTTCTAGCTAGTGAAAGTAAGGAGAGAAAAAAAAGTAATCTAGACTTGACAAGAAGAAGTAAAAGTGTCTTTATACTCAAACAACAATATTATCTATCTCGAAAATTCTATGGTAGCCTATCTGAAGACTCAACGAGATGGCAGAAGTGTATAGCAGAAGCAGACCTGCAAGATTTCCCATGTTCAACAAACTCCTGAATATGTCCTATGGACAGCTGACGTACTTATACAGTGCCTGGTAGATGCTGAGCCAGGGTCTGCACAGGAAGCAGCACTTCTTGTTGAAATCCCAATGCAAGGCCAAGAAGGAGGCGGAGCCCATAAAGAAGCCTAGGGTAGTGAAGACGCACCTGTAGGACGTGATCATCCTACCAAAGATATTGGGCAGCATTGTGGCCATCTACAGTGACAAGACCTTTGACCAGATGGAAATCGCACCTGAGATGATTGACCACTACTTACACAAGTTCTCCATCATGAGACACAAAACCATGAGGCATGGCTACCCCTTATTGGGGATGCCTACTCCTCCAGCTTCATCCCCTTTTAGTAGCCTGTTTAGGCAGTAGAGGCACAGACATCTAAAAAGGGGAAAAAAAGAAAGAAAGGAAGGAAGAAGGGAGGGGAGGAGGGAGGAAGGGAGTGACAGAAGGAGGGAGGGGGGTAGGGAGGAAGGAAGGAAGGAAGGAAGGAAGGAAGGAAGGAAGGAAGGAAGGAAGGAAGGAAGGAAGGAAGGAAGGAAGGGAGGGAGGGAGGGAGGGAGG
>JAGFMF010012281.1:14806075-14825932 GCA_019455555.1 Galemys pyrenaicus
ACACAAAAACACTGACTCAAAAGAATACCTGCACCCCTATGTTTATAGCAGCACTCTTTACAATAGGTAAGACCTGGAAACAACCTAAATGCCCAAAAAAAAGACAAGGACAAACTGGGGACACTTGGTGGGGAGGGAAGAGGGAGAGGGTTGAGGGCAGACAGGAGCACGGAGGATTGAGGTGATGGTGCACTGGTGATATGGTGATGGGGAATACATGGGGATAACAACTGATGTCAAATATATATAAATAAAAAAATAGATTAAAAAAAATAAATTAAAGTTACCCTGTAACAAAACCATGACATGCTCTCCCTTTGGAACTGCCACAGGAGATGGCAGTCCTGGTTATAAACTTTCCATATTAACATTAATAGCTCTCAAATCCTGTAATAATCCCCATTTACCATATTTCTTTTTGATGACAAAAAAAACTGGAGTATTCTGCAGACTATTTATAGGCTCTAAATGGCCTTTTAGTTGTTTTTGCATTAATTCTGTTACAGCCTGAAAATTTTTTTAAATAAAGACATTTAAACACACACACACAAAAAATAAAGTTAAACGTACATTTAGTATACATTACTAAATGTCTACTATACATTTAGTACATAGGTACAGATACCTATATCTGGGTATTTACCTAGAGAAACAAAATCTTACATATTCATATGAATATAACAGGTTTATTTATAATCGCTTAGAATTAGAAAAAAACTACATATCTTTGAATGGTTAGACAAACTCAGGTGTATATCTACACTGTGGAATGTTGTTCAGCAATAAAAAGTACAAACTGTTAATATATGCACCATGAATGAGTCTCATAGTAATTATGAGTAATTATGCTGATTGAAAGAGGTCAGACAAAAAAAAAAAAACCCCAAAAAACAAAGAAAACAGAAAAAGGTTCTGGTTTTATATAAATTGTGTATTCTAGAAAAAACTAACTATAGTGGCAAAAAGCAAATAAATTGTTGTAGAATGGAGGGGGGATTACAAAGCAATGTAAGGAAATATTAGAAGTGATTAACTTTATAATGTTAATAATTTCAAAGGTATATAACGTGTATCAAAACTCACCCGATTATATATTTTAAATTTAGGCAGCTTATTTTATGTCAATTTTACGTCAAGAAAACTGTTTAGAAAATATCTCGGTGATTCTAATGTGCAGCTAAGTTTGAGGACCACTGAAACACATACATACTTGTCCTAAGTTCTTCAGTCTTTGTCTTACAGGTTGGGCTACCATTAAACCATGGAGTTTTTCTTGTTCAGATTCCAAACATTTTAAAATCTGAAAACTACAGGATAACTATAGAATGAGAATATAAATCATCAGATATTCATTTTGGTAGTTCCAGGACCTTCATTTTAAGCTGCAGGGAAATACTAGATAAAAATTACTAATTTGAAATGAAATACAGCGAGAGAGTCAAGCCTTTAAGTTTCCAGAGCTATAAATCACCCACAGCGCCGAGACAATTTTGGAACTGGTAATTTGGTGAAATTGCTCCTCCCATCCCTCTTAGACTCAGCTTCTATATTACCCTTACATTATTAGCGTTTGAATCCATTCCATTTTCTGCTTCTCTTTCCTTTGACCTAATCTGCAGGGCTTCCAAGAATAGGTACTTGAATGTATTGAAGAAGTTGCTAACTTTGTTTGCTAAAAGACTTCCTTAAATGAGTATATTTCCCCTTTCCTCTTAATCACTCAAACGAGACAAACTATAAAATGATCTGAAATTGACTAAATAAGACTGATCTATCCATTGTATCCAGTTTTGCTCAGAGGTAGGAGCATAATCTACACTGCATTTTTAAAAAATTTTTTACAGTGCATTTTTTAATCTTCAAATTGCCTGTGAATCATTTGGGGATTCTGTCAAAAATGTAGATCCTGGGGCCTCCCTGGTGGCTCAAGGGGTTAAGTACCACACTAGGAAGCATCTGCAGCCACTGCAGCACTGAGTTCAATCCCTGGCCAGGGAGGGGACCCACATGGCATAGCAGACCTCTCCTGCCTCACCCACTGCTTCCCTCAGCAGTGTACTTCAGTCGTTCTGCCTGTTCTGCTCCCCACTCTGTCTGGTGAATCCTCTCACCTCCCGTGACTCTGGCCTGTACCCCAGTTCCTATATGCATAAATAAATAAATCTTTAAAAAAAAAGTAGATCCTGAGTTAGTAAGGTGGGGGTCAACTCAGATTCTATATTTCTAATTACTTTTGTCTGGGTTGACCCCCACCTTGCTTGTTAGGTTGAAAGGCAAATGACCTTTCTGTCTTTTCAGCCCTGGGACACCATAAAGCAATAATGACCCTTGTAGGAAAGAGGCTGTGCAACTCAAAAAGAGGAATTATTTGAACTTCCTTTGGTGACATGCTCCAAACAGTTAAACCCCTGCCTTATATCAATTTTTATACAACTGGTAAGGGTAAGGCTTCATTTGTTATGAATAGCTAAGAATTTAAAACATCATTGATTGAATTTTCTTTTTCTGAAAAGGATTTGCAGTAAATGATTTTTGCAGCTTATAGGCAGTTAATCCAATTTACACGTCTTTTTTTTTTTTTTAAAGATTTATTTATTTATTTATGCATACAAGAGCTGGGGAACAGGCCAGAGTCATGGGAGGTGAGAGGATTCACCAGACGGAGTGGGGAGCAGAATGGGCAGACTGACTGAAACACACTGCTGAGGGCAGCAGTGGGTGAGGCAGGAGAGGTCTGCCTGTGCCATGTGGGTCCCCTCCCTGGCCGGCGGCGGAGATCGAATTTGTGCTGTAGTGGCTGCGGTTTGCTTCATAGTGTGTTGCTTAACCCACTGTACCACCAGGGAGGCCCCACATCTTTTTTAAGATTTATTTACTTGTGCATACAAGAACTGGGGTACAGGCCAGAGGTGAGAGGAGTCACTAGAGACAGAGTAGGGAGCAGAACAGGTGGAACTACTGAAATTCATTGCTGAGGGGAGCAGTGGGAGAGACAGGAGAGGTCTGCTGCGCTATGTGGGTCAATTCCCTGGCAGGGGATCAAACTCATGCCGCAGTGGTTGACTTGGCTATAGTTTCATAATACTGACAGAATACTGCCACCATTGAGGCCCAACTTACACATCTTTGTCACTGTTGCATCCAAGCACATCTTGCATGTGCTCACATTTTAAAAAATAAGATACATAACATTGAGGTATGAAACTCTAATACTTAGTATACTACATAGATGATGTTTTCGTTTTCATGATAAATAGGCTGGTTTCTCTCTTAGATAGTAGGAGGATTATATTGCTTGTCCTGAATTTTCCTTTTTGAGGGAAAGATAGCTCTGGTTACAGCAGCAGTTGTTTCTCGTGATTTAGAGTCACAATAAAATCTGTTGGAAAGAATTGCAAGACAGTACTGCCTATAAGCTTCCTGGGGAAGTTGGCTGTAACCCTTGGGTAGATCTTTTTCACCCACTTACTTTCTTCCGCCTCTGCTTTGTACATCAAACTGCATGTTTTTTTTTTTAAAGCAAATTCTGGATTTTTGGAAGGAATAGAGCCATGTAGTTTTGCCTAAAGTGGCACACTTAAACAAACACATTTCAAATATATGAGAATTTATAATTTAAACAAAGCATCATTGATGTGTTTAAAACCAGGTCAGTCTATATTTTCATCAAAATTCTTATTATGGGTAATTTTCCATCTCAGTTTACCTTGCTATTTAAATTAGTTCATCATGATTTTCAATGAAAACAACTAAGAAAATGCATCCATAAAAACTAAGAGTAAATCCATATTCATAGTGCTCTTCTTCGTCCAGGATTCCTTATTAAGTGATTACAAGAGCAATTTTCTGTCTTTCAAGTCCATTTCTGCAGAAGAATTTGAATCACCACTGGAATGAATGTGGTAACGAGAGTAGTTCTGTCAACAATATGTGACACGAGGGAGAAGAGCAGAGAAGCTGAGCTGTCTGGACTATGGTTTTGGATGGGATTTGGGATTTTTGTTGTTGCCAGAAAACTCAAAGTTCAAAGAGAGTAGAAAAGCATATTGATTAGCTCTGGACTGGTCAAAGACTAGATTTATATCTGAATTTAACTAATGTTTTACACATGGGCTCCTTTGTGTTTAAAAGATGTTGTACCCCCGGTTATTTAAAGACTAGGGCCAGCTGAAAGCAATTCCTCTTGTTTGCTCTCCTTCAAATCATGACCATTTAATAGGCAGCTAGATATTAAAATCTCTGGGAAGAAAAGGGATTGTGACTGGCCCAATGACCTGTGATCTCTAACATCTCCATTGGCTCCACAAAATTTTCATGGCCTATTTTTCTCCCCAAACCTTCTATTCCAGAGGTTATGTTCATGGGGATATCTAGAGAAACAAGCTGATCACTTGCCCATATACTAATTCATCTGTTGTCCAGCTTATCAAAGTTATTTGGATCTGCTGAAATGTCAACTTCAGTCTTGTCAATTTTCATTAAAAAGTTATGTTTGAGTGTGTTGTGCTAAGCATGTTGCACATATTTTCTTACTACTTCCTTATATTACCCACTTTACAGGTGAGAAACCTGAGGCACAGACAGGTTACACCACTTGCCAAGACCTCAAGGCCAGATTCTATAACATAGACAAACCCAGAACATGTGTTAAATTGTTCTTAAACACACTGTTCTTAAACATGTTGGTATTCTGTTTTCCTCAGCTATACATCCTTCAGACTTGGAAGATAAGGAAATTTGGGAAAGGATCAGGATATGAACTCTTCATTGCGGTTTCATTCACTCAGTAATAGACTGCTCTTTCACAACTCTTCCAGCACACACTTCCACTGAAAGGTCATGGTTCACTCCACAGCAGACTCATTTTCCTAGTGGCTCCACACTAATTGGTAGAGTAAGTCCCCTTGTTTAAAACCTGTCCCTCTGGTCAGAGCAGGTGGGCTCCATTCTGGATCAACAAGATTCCTGCTACTGTAAATTTTAAATTGAGAAAGTGAGATGGAGACTTAGTTTCTAACTTAGTCACAATTTAAACGGTGACATATGAATGGTGTAACATGCAAATTTAGGAACTGCAGGAAAGTGGTTATTTCCACAAATAAGAGGGGGAGTGGAGACAAGAGAAGAGAAAGGAGAATGATAGGGAGGAGAGAAGAGGACAGAAAAAAAGAGGTGAGAGGAGGCAGGAAAGGAGAGAGGCAAGAGAAAATGCTGATGGAACTGGATATAAAGACCAACTTCTGAGGGCTAACAAGATACATGGAAGAATGGCAAAGAATCAAACAATACCTCCACAGCAGTGTATATGGCCTTACATGATTACTGCCTAAGGAAGATTCCATTTCAGCTGGTTCACTATTACGCTGATTAGAGTGATTACTAGGAAGAGCTAAGACAGAAGCAGTCTGAGTAGGACAGGAGTCATGTTGAAAATGGAGAAAAATCATGGTATCTTATCATGGTGTCTGGTCAAAAGGAATCTTCTGGAGCTTCTCCCCAGTGGAATCTAAGAAATGCCTGCAGTTGCTTACGTATGCTGTGAGGTGAAATAATAAGACTGTAAATGCTTCTGGGATTCTGGCCTCAAGCCCCTGGCTCAGTCATACAGTTAACAACTCCTAGGTCTCCAAGCAAAATGTCTGGAGGACCTTAGGAATTTCATTTAATTCAGAGTGCAGAGTTCTTGCACAACATCAGCATCTTTGGAGAAAGAATATGTTAGCAGTTAGCTTCAAGGCTGCACTCCCCGTGGAAAAGAAGGGCATGGCTTCCAGAAGGCCTTTATTAACAGTGGACTTTGGGGGGATGGGGCGGCCAGGCAAGCAGAACTGTTAACCCATCTGCTTCCAATGATTGTAGATTTCTGACTCAGTGGGCCTGGGGAATGCCCCAGACATCTGGTACTGCAATAGCTTTGGCTGAGAAGGCACTTAGGAGACCAGGAGGAGAGGAGTTTTATTTTCAAAGAAACTTACTGGTAGGACCCTGCCCTTTTGCCTTCACTCTATCTGGTACCTCTGTCAAACTGTTTAACTGACTCACTTAGGGTTGAGAGAGGAGCTAAAAAGCAACTGTCCATGAAGGGAGTTGGGCAGTATCATTGGCCAGGCCTTTGTTTATTCTATATGTGGTATATGTAGGAGATGTCCCTTTGTGTATCTACCTACTTATCTATCTGGTAATTATAAATATACAATTTAGCTATTTCAATTCTGCCTGACTTTGCTCATGAATAATGTGTTTATAGCTAACTTCAGTTACCTTTTCTAGTTCCTTTCCTCAATTTGCTCTTGGCTTAGCAATTTCTGATGACCAAGGAAATCTCTCTGTGTCTGAATTATTTTCACTCACTTGTTAAAAAATGTATTGTTTCCTTACTATGTATCATGCACTGTTCTGGGCATTTAGGATATATTTGTGAATGAAAATAGATACCTGTGGAGGTGGGGAGAAAGATAACAAATGATAAATATAACAAATGTGTAAATTACACAATACATTAGATGGTAATAAATTCTATGCGGACAAAAAAAAAGAACAAGATTTTGCAGGTTAAGCGTGAGCAGGGGTGTCAGAGTTTAGGGAAAAGGGCAAGTTTCAGTATTTGACAGGATGGTCAGTGTTGGTTTCATTGAAAGGAGGAGATGTAAAGACTGAAAAATGAATGTTTGTCAAGTGGACTTCTGGGTTGAGAGTGTTCAGGCAAGGATACAGCTAGACCAGACACTGAGATGTAGGAACATGCCTTGTGTGTTTTAAGGATAGTGAGGAGGCTGCGCTCCCAGCATGAATAAGGAAAACAGTATCAGAAGAGGAAGACATAGAAAAGAGTGGTAGGAGGAGAGGGTAAATAATACAGGGCCTTTTGGCCATTGTAAATATTTGTGGTTTTTACACAGAGAGAAATGGGGAGATATTGAAGTTGCCCTATAAGAAATGGGGAGGGACTACTGAAGGGTTTTGATTAGAGATGTAATGTGACCTAAAGTATATTCTTAGAGGATCACTCAAGCTGCTGTTTTGAAAGCAGGAGTAGAAGCGGGAAGACTTGCTAGGAGACTGTTGCAATAATCCAGGTGAGAGATGATGGTGGCTTTAACTAGGATGGTACAACAAAGGAGGTGAAAAGCGGTTGCATTCTGGATGTATTTTGAAGGTAGAGTTAATTCTTGCCAGGTCCGACGTGCATGTGAGAGGAATACAGGAGTCAAGGATGACTCATTCTTTTGGCCTGAGTAACTGGAAGAATAGAGTTGCCATTTCTGTTGGCACCTCTATTGCTATAGGGTAGACTGCAGGTAGATTCAAGTTTGGGGGAGCATATCAAGTTTGGGAGTTCTGTTTTGCATGGCTTGAGTCTGGAGATATGGAGCAGACGAGCAGACAGTTGGATATATGAATTCAGAGAAGAGGTATGGGTTAGAGATATAAATGTGGGTCGTGCGCATATTGATGACATTTTAAACCACTTATCTGTATAAGATCACGATGTACAACATCACTATGACAATGTAAGGACATCTATCTCTCCTCTAGCATGGTGACAAGGGGTGTGAGAGAAAAAGTCAGGCCCTGCCTGAGAAGGCTGTGGGGGCAGCAGTAAACTCAGGAGAGGGCCAGGTTTCCTGTAGGGAAAGAAAGAAAGGCTATTCAGAGAATAGGTTAAGGATAAATGAGATTTTGCTAATCATATATTATGAACTTGAGAGATCATGAAGGAAATTTCAGGAGGTGGAGAAAACTACAAATTAGGGGAAATTTGTAGTTTGGATCAAAGAGCCGAAGATGAGGAATCCTGGGTGGCAGGGAGATTTTAGGACTAATATAAACAGGAACAAGGAGATGGAGAGACTAATCCCATCAGATGCAAAGCAAACAATGGTGGCAAGACTGAGTGTTGGGGTTTAGAAGGGTTTTCAGGGCTCCTGATGATAGGAGGGAATCAAGGAAGCTCTCTAAATATACCTTACCCAGTTTGGTACTCCTGGTAGGGGCCTGTAGTGGTCTTTAATTAAATTCCACCTTTTCCAAAGGATACATCCAACAGTTGTAATTCTGACACTGCCATATTTTCTGCTGGTTTTAAAAAAAGATCAGATACTTTTCAGTCTCTGATTACCAAACTTCCTGTTTCTCTAAAAGCTCTGAAAGCACTTTATCACATCTACCCTGCTCCCCACCCCAGAGTACACATCCGGGGCTCTGTTGACACACTTATCACATGTGCTACTGCCCAAAAAATGTCTGAACTAAAATACACACAGAGCCACAGCCTGTCCAGATGGGCATTTTGGAAAAGGTTTGGCAGCCCCAGGTCTGTCGGGCCCTCTCACCCATTCCCAAATCTCTATATAAAACTTCCCTTCACTTTCCTCCCATGTCTGCACAGTAAACTGCCTTGACAGAAGAACTTCCAAATTCAGGGAAACTGGTTTTCCCTCATGTGGTCCATGTTTCAGAGAATACAGCTGTTCACCATCTTGGTGAATGAGTTTGTGCTTCAGTTGCTGGCTGCCCAGACCCCAGTTAATCACTTGGTTCTCAGCTTCATTCAGCAACTCTTCTGGGCTCAGCTCTGTCCTGGTTGAAAGCCAAACCCATTCCTTTGGGCTCACTCACAGCCTGAGTCACCAGCCCTCTAATCACCCCCAGGGTTTGCCTCTGGACATTACCCAAGATATTTCCAGGAGGAGGTGCAAGGAAGGGAATCTAGGATACACATAAAAGCTTGGTGTTTGCTGAATTAAATGAAAGGATGTGCTCCTGGGACACAGGTGATGTTTTTGTTGCACATTCTAGTTGCATGACAGCTGTCTGAACACAATTTCTCATCTTGTGGTTTTCTAGCACCGTAAAAATCTGCTCAGTTCTAGTAGTATGGCCTATGCTTCATGGGGGAAGTGCCACTTTATCTCCCACCCTGACCTTTACTTGCCTCAATTAATCTCCCTTACTCAGTTCTCAGGGAAAATGTGACTAGTTAATAGATCTTTACTGAAGACTTGAATTTTAGTGAAGGAGGTAGGGTCATCAAACTCAAATGCCATGGGTCAAATGGAGTCTAAGAGAGGATGGGATGGCGGGGACTCTGGTGGACTCTAATGGTATGCAATAACACCAGAAGGGGTATTTCAGGGGTTCCTCAGACCTTTATGACTGGTATGCAGTCCATCTGGAATCCTGCTCTTGTTCCTTTATGCACTGGGGTCTTGGGGTCAATTGCTTGGGCACCTCAGAAAAGCCACCAAGTTCATTGAGGCTGCAATCACTCAGGTCTACCTAAGGTAGTGTTAGGGGGGGAAAGATCCTCCTGAATGGATTACACAAATAGGTTATGAACTTCGACCTCCGTTCCAGACCTACAATATCCAAGAACTACAAATCCCTTAAGGTCATTATCAAAGAGTGACTCACTGGAACCTGAAGGTGAAGTTAAGCAGCCAGACTGAATATAAAAGCAGACATGTGGGCCTTGAGGGTCCCTTTTTTTCTTGGGAGCCAGCTTTCAGCACGCCATTGGGTTCCAGCTCTGAGGAACTGGTAGGACATTTACAGATCTGTATCTCTCTCTTCTCCTAGTATTATTCACTACGCTATTTCCCCTTCTCTTATAAATAAAACCCTTTATTAACCTTTGTTGTGTGTGCCTGCAGGTGGGGCATTATAAGTGCCTTTCGAGTGCGCAGTGAAAACCCAGTCAGGCAAACCCATTTTATATTAGAGTTGCCCTGTAACAGTAGGTGAGTGTTACAGGCAGATTTTTCTGGTCATGAAAAGTAGCAGTAGAGACCTTTCTATCTCTTGCCAGAGAGACCGGTGAAGTTGATTATCCCATAGCAGAGGTTCAACACAAAAGAGCATCATCACCTCCCTTGGTTCAAACCTTTCCTCTACTAGCTAGGTGTCCTTGGACTAATTAGCCTCTTGGATCTGTTTCCTCTTTTGTAAAATGGGAAAATCAAAAGGACATTCTAAGTAGCATTTAGCAAAATAGAGCTTGCAAAATGCTTCCTTAGCACAGTGAGTAGAGGAAGCTCCCATATGGGGAGAGTGATGTAACTTGATTTATAGAAGAATTATCCACTATGTTTTAAAAGGAGTTTATTTATTTAGTTAACACTTACTTTTACAGGCACATTTGAAATTCGGGGATTAAGATCTTTTTGACTTATCTTCAAAACTGCCTCATTCCTGCTACCCTTTCTCCAGGCCATCTGGTCTCTGAGTTTCATGGGAACAGTTTTTGGCCTGAGTCCCTTAGCAACAAGTGGTGGAACTTTCTCAGTTGAGTCTCTTGCTGCCCAACAAGGTTTCATTGCAGCAAGCTGAACCCCACCAAGTCCCGGGCCCAGGAGACAGGGAAGCAGCCTGCTTCCTGGGAAACAACTTTCTTTTCTAGTGGGCTACACCCCGTTTGCATATACATAGCTTCTTCCTTCCCCTCTCAGATGCACTCTGCCTACAGCCTGTTGTTTTCTTTCATGAAACCAAAAGTACTACCAAAAATTTAGAACCAAACTTTAAACAGTAAAATCTGATTTAGATTGTTGCTTTCCAACCAAAGGCAGCATCCCTTATTTATTTCTCAAGAGGAGCCAGCATTTCTTGAAAACTGGGGTCCTAGAGAGAAGCCTTCAAAAAATACTAGGGGAGGAAGGGATGGATCTACAATTGGGAGTTCGGGAGGTGTACCCGAGTAGAGTGGGAACCCTCACCCTCCGGATAGGGAGTAGAGGATAGGGGAGAAGGGCTGGTTTCAGGAGAGGAAGGGGAAGCCCCAGCGTCTGATGTGGATGGAGGAGTACACACCAGGCTGGACTGCGAGACCTGAGACCCGCCTTCAGAGTTGCGCGGGCCGGAAGTGCTGGGCTCAGCTGAGGGTCCAGGGGAGGGGTTGCCTGATAGCTCCGGTTCCGCTGGACTGGGATATTTATAGCACCTGTGTTTCCCAGCCCACTCGGATTTATGGGGTCTGGCTGCAGCATGTGTGGGGGTCGAGGGGCGCATATCTTGCTGCAAGGGCTGGTTCTTGTCCTGGGTGCTCTGGCTGGAATGAAAGTTAAAAAAATCAAAACAGGGGGCCATCAGCGGGAACACCGACTGAGCGACTCTTCCGATCTAGTCTGCAAAGCAGGGCCCTGTACAACCTGGGGCTTTCCAACCCCACCTCGAGTTGAGTTTATGGCCACCGTGGGTGTGGTGAGGCAGGTGTGGGCGGTGGGGGAAGCAAATCTCACTCTCCCTGCTGCCTAGGCAGCTGGCTCTTCGTTTCCTCGCTACACATCCAAAGGGTTAAATGCTGCCAAAAGGATGTTCCC
The DNA here is from genome assembly GCA_019455555.1 of Galemys pyrenaicus. NCBI lineage: Eukaryota > Metazoa > Chordata > Mammalia > Eulipotyphla > Talpidae > Galemys > Galemys pyrenaicus. Next base: position 14,817,394 of record JAGFMF010012281.1, read on the forward strand.
TTTCCCAGGGGACCTGCATTTTGAAAGAGGAGTCCAGAAAGCACGTGTTAGCCCATCCTCGGTACAGACTGGCAAAATGACAAGAGTCCATGTTTGCGGTGCCATCATAGGGTCCGCACCTCCCACTTCCCTCATCACTACGTGCCTGGCTGTTCTAAGATTGCGATGACATCATTTAAAACATGTAAATAATTGTCCTAGAGACTTCTAAAGGACCTAGGGGGCAATGCTTAAGCCCAAGGAAGACTCTCCCTTCCAATCGCCAAGTCAGTGGGTTGTTTTTTAGATGCGCGAGGGTGCCTGAAGCAAGCCCTGGCGAGGCTGCCTTCTGCGGTGCCACCTGTAAAGCCGCCCTGCCGGCTCCACCACGAGTTAGATGGAGGGGAGGTGATGCGTAAAGAGGGGGTGAGAGTTAGGAAAGCACGGGACAGTAGTGCTACCTAGGGAAAAGAAAACCTCGTGGCTAGCTCCAGCTCCTTTTCCCATTCAAACTCGGGGTGGCACACCTGAGGCTAGCCTTTCTGTTAGGGTCGCCATTTCCCAGCTGGAGAAACTGAGTCTTAGAAAGGCCAACTTGAGACTTGCCTCAAGTGACATAGCAAATGTCAACTACAGTTTCAAACTTGGACTCTTGGGATTCCGAGGGGTGCTATGACCGCCACGTTACTACGCGGCTGCCGGGAAGGGGGTACCTCCGGAGGGCAGGCTCGCTGGGCAGGTTCCCGAGGCTCCAGCTCTAGGAGGAGCAGGGGCCAAGGGGAGCCATATGGGCGTAGGGCTACTGGAAAGGCCAGTTTGGTCTACTCGGGACAAGGGGCGGTGGGCCGGGAATCCCGAGCGGAACCGCGGGCCGGTGCAGCTGCCAGACTCGCCGCTGACTGGCCCGCGCCGCGCGGCCCCCACCTCCCCGCCGCTCAGCGATCGAGGCAGCTAACAGGCCACATACCGCGCGCGGCGCAGAGGAAATGGCTGGAATTCCTCCCGCGGTGTCTCGCTTGCTCGGCTTCGGCTTCGGGCAGGCGGGCGGGGCTCTGGCAAGGGCTGCCTGGGCTCCCAGCCACTCATTGCCAGCATCTGGGTTCCCAGAGCACGATGGGGCACAGGTTCAGCCCCGAAAGACACTGCCTTAGCCCGACCTCTGGCCTCCCGAAACAGTCGAAACAGTCTCGGGTTCCGGTGGTCTGGGTCAGCCCCCTGCGGAGTCATCCTGTAACCCGCTGATCAGGCTTCAGGCCCTCTGCCTCTGGAGAGGCGCACAATGCATCCTGGGCACCTGGGAGGAGGCGGCTGAAGTTCCCAGCAGGGAGGCTTACGTCCCTGACAAAGATTTAGGAAAGCTCTCGCCACTGATGGCTGCATCTGTTTAAGGCCTGGCCTTCACAACCTGGGAGTTGGCTTGTGGAGCTGGAGGCGGGGGAGAGACTGACTCCTCAGGAGAATGTGGCCTCCAGCTGGTACAGTCTAAGGGATTGGGGATGCTGGGTGCAGGGTAGTTAAGGATAGAGGGAAGAAAATGAGAGCTGGCGCAATGACGGAGGCCTGAGTAATGAGACTGTTTCAGACGATTCCAGAGTGTAGAGGCATAGGGAGGGGATAGGACGCCACTCCGTGAGAGTGAGGGGGTGAGGTTAGGAAAGCACGGGACAGTAGTGGCTTGGAAAGCTGCCCCTTTGCCCTGGACAGGACCAAACATAAATTGGAGGGGGGCAGGTGGGACTTGGAACACGGGCTAGTTGACTCCAGATCTCTCTTTTCCCTCAGATACCATTTCTTTGGAGTCACTGGTCCAATCAAGGAAAACATTTGGCTGGGCCTATTCTCCCTTCCCTCTTCTGGCTGGGCAGTCCCACTGGGTGTTCAACTCAAATGCCTTCTATTCTCAGTGAATTCTTCCTTGATGCTCGCTAACTGCCTTCATGGGCACTGCAGCATACATTATTTCACCTTTCACACTGGATCATGAATATTTGCTTATAAATTTATCTCCTTCATAGGCAATAGTTCCACAAGGCCACAGACTGACCAAATTTTATGAATCTTTCCAGTTCTGCTGTCTAATATATATTGCCTTACTGTAAAGTCACTATTTTTTGCTGGGGAAAGTCTAGTTGCTTTGCATTGACTTTTTTTAATTTATGTATATTTGACATCAATTGTAATCCCCATGTATTCCCCATCACCATATCACCAGTGCACCTCACCTCAGTCCTCCGTGCTCCTGTCTGCCCTCAACCCTCCTCCTCTTCCCTCCCCACCAAGTGTCCCCAATTTGTCCTTGTCTTTTCATTTTTGGTTTTTGTGTCTTTATTGTTATTNTTATTGTTGTTGTTGTTCTTATTCCTTTCCTTGATCCTTATTTGGTTCCCTTATATTCCTCCTAGGGGAGGAACCATCTGGTATTTTTCTTTTGCCTTCTGTAAAGTCACTATTTAAATGTTTGTTGAATGAGTGAATGAAAGAAAGAGGACGGAATTGCTTGCACACAGAAGCAGACATCAAGGAAAAGCAGGCTGGTTATAGACCATGCTAGAAAACTCTTATCTTTGCATCCTGTGTGCCCAGAGAACCTGTTGTCTAGGCCCTATCCTTGCCCTCACCTGCCACCTCTAAACAGGCCCAGTCCAGAGGGCATAGCATTTTTGCTTCCCCAAGACCCCCCTAACCTTCACACCTTGATCCTAACCTTAATCCCAAAGACCATTCTTGCTCTCTTTCTTACCCTTGTGTTAGGTTCTGAGCTTGGCTTGGTTGATATGTGCCTGTTTTCCTATCCCAGTCTCCTCACCTTCACCTCCAATATTTCCTGTGCTGGCTCTCCTGATTTCTCTACCCAGGGCTCAGGAGGTTCTGGTTCTAGAGGAAGTGGTGCTGTCTACCCATTCCAGGTGGGCCTGAGGTACAGAAGATGTTGGCTGGGTACCGGGCTGGTGGTGGCTCTGTGCTCTTTCCTCTAGGGTAGAATGCCTTCAGGCTCAGAAGCAGACGGGGGCAGTTTTCCAAATGGACCCATATCACTTTCGAGTCCAACTTACCAGCTTAAATTTCCATGCTTTCCAGGAGCTTCTGAGTAGCCAGACTTCTGAGTAGTGTGACTACCACTGCAAGGCTCTGGGGAGGAAGTGAGTCCAGAGGCAGGTCTGTTTTAATGCACTTGCCTTTCTTCAAATAGGTCTGGTGGGTGGTGATGGAACTGTGAAGGGGCAGGGAATGAGGAATTATTCCAAAGTTACCCCAGGTTATTCACTATGAGGAGCAGGGCCAGGATACTTAGGCAGATCCTTTATACAGACAAGGGCAGACAGAAATACAGACAACTCATAGTGACAGTATTGGTTCTGGGAATTTTGGAAGTCAAAACCCCTACATTTTTCACAAGAAAAAGGAACAGATTTTGGCATCTTTGCTCCAAAACAGGAACTGACCAAGACAGTGACCTCTGATTAGTACTTCCTTGTCTCGGTGCTCACAAGGAGTGGGTTCCCTCAGTACTTCTGTTTGCTGTAGGCAGGAACCTCTGGGTTTTATGGATGAGTAGGGGAGACAAGGGAAGGGAAAGGGAGAAAAGCATAACAGAGGGTGAAAAGGAAGCTAGGGAGATATTTTTAAAATTGTACGTCCTTGGGGACTGGGGAATCTGATGGGATCTGGTTGAGGCCAAAAATCATCTAATAGGTATTCAGTTTATTTTCTTCTCATGGAAAGAAAATACATGTTGTGTGTCCCTTAGAGCTTATGGTCTTGGGGACTGTGTCTCATGCTTTAAAGTACAGCAAATACCTCCTCTTTATCACCATCTACTGCATGTCAAACAAGTTGCTAGGGGCTGGATGAAACAGATTTTTCTCTTGCTCTGCTTAAAGTCAAATAGAAGAAATTGGCATTAAAAATAATAAAGCATTAAGATAATAAGTCTGATAATTGCCAAGAAAGGAGGGAAGAGGTTATATCAGGCAAAAGAAAGACCTTAGGAAGGAGACCTGGAAGAGGATGCTGGAGGAGGCATGTGGAACAGAGACATGTGAAGAAGTCTTGCTTGCTTCATGGCCTTGGATTTGCACCAGGACCTAGGGGACATGGAAGAAAACATGGTGTTGAGACAATCCCCTTTCTGATGGTTCCCTGCCAGAAGGTGTCTTAGACTTGTGGCAAGGTTTTGGGCCTCAGTGGCCCTGTTTTGGGCCAACCTGTTTGTCTGGGCATTTACCCACTAGGGGATGGGTAACTTTGGGTGTTTCATTTAGAAACTATTATCCTTCCTTCTTTCTCTTTGTGCTATGCACACTAATTCTATTAAAGTTCTTTTCTATGAGAGAGAGAAAGAGAGAGAGAGAGAGAGAGAGAGAGAAAGAGAGAGAGAGAGAGAGAGAGAGAAAGAGAGAGAGAGAGAGAGAGAGAAGAAAGATCCTAGGAAGACTGGCATTTGAAGGCAGAAGGTCACTTGCCAGGTAGGCACGAAGAAGGAGGAAATTCAGGGCAGAGATACTGTATCAGCAACATTATAAGGAGGGATGTACTAGCATGTCCAAGGTGCTGAGAGTATAGGGCACATGTGGGTACAAAATCATAGGGGAATGGCAAGAACAGGTGTGGGTTCATTTTGCAGAGAGCCCTGAGTGCCAGAATGAGGTGGGATTCCCCAGAGGGCTGTGAGGAGGCCTTGACTGAAATGGCATGTCCAGTCCAGCACCACATGCTTCTGGCAGCTCAGAGAAAGGAGTGAGGCAATGGGAGGCTGAGGGAAGAAGGGGAAACTCCCAGGCTCATTCATGATAACTTAACCAGACCATTAACGTGTTTTACATTCCAGCCCCTCATACGTGCAGCCAACCTGAGATTGGTCCCACTGGGAGATCTTTATTGGTCAAAGGTTTTGGCTGCAAAGCTCTGAGCCTCCATTGCCCTATGAGAGCAGAGTGAATATTGAACATGGTATCTGTAGTCATGTGTGAACACATGTGTGAAAAGACCAGAGTGGCCATTGGAGGCCTTTCTCCTGGGCAGGCTATTTGGCAGCACCTGTGCTTGACTGGGAGGGAGAGTGGGAGAGATCACAGGTTTGGACTTGAGAGGGCAACACCTTGGGGTGGCCTAGATGAAGGAGAGAGATAGTCTCCTAAGGCTTCTGGGGTTGTATAGTACTAGGTGAAGCAGGGGCCTGGGGCCAGTGAACACTGCAGAAATCTCTGCATCGAAAGATCCCTGAATAGATTTGGCTGGACTCTCCTCTGGTCATGTCCTAACAGAACACTTCTCATGTGGGGTGGGAAGGAACTTCCAAGATGGTAAAAAGAGGGTTGTATGTATTGTAATTATTTTTATTACTTTAAAAGATTTTATGTATGTAAGAACTGGAGTACAGGCCAGAGGTGTGGGGTGAGAGGATTCACCAGAGACAGAGTGGGGAGCAGAACAGACAGATTGATTAAAATACACTGCTGAGGGGAGCAGTAGGCGAGACAGGGGAGGTCTGCTATGCCATGTGGGTCCCCTCCCCAGCCGGAACCAGGGATCAAACTCGTGCTGCAGTGGCTGCGGTTTCCTTCATAGTGTGTTGCTTAACCCACTGCGCCACCAGGGATGCCTGATAGAAATTATTTTATTTTTAAAAGATTTTTGTTTATTTATGCATATAAGAGCTGGGGTACAGGCCAGAGACGAGGGGGTGGTGGTGGGAGGATTCAGAGACAGAGTGGGAAGCAGAACAGGTGGATGGACTGAAACACACTGCTGAGGGCAGCAGCGGGCGAGGCAGGAGAGGTCTGCTGCACCATGTGGGTCCTTTCCTGACTGGCGGCAGGGATTGAACTTTTTCTGCAGTGGCTGCGATTTGCTTCATAGTGTGTTGCTTAACCCACTGCGCCACCAGGGAAGCCCTAGTTATTATTTTAAAACAAAATTTCTTTATCAGTCTAGATTGTAGGCTCCCAGAGAGCTGAGATAGTATTTCTCAGGCCTTAGAACTCTTTAAATAAAAGCTGAAGGAAAGAATCAGGGTCAGTGCTACAGTAAAAGGAGAAATCTTAGGGGTGATAGAAATGACTCACTGCATTGTTTTCCCACATACCTCCCTCCAGAATCTGCTGTGGCTTCCATGAATGTGACTTAAATCCTACTTCCTCTGGTATTTACTGGTGGGCCACCTTCTCTCCTTCCCTGGTTCCTCCTGCCTCCCATTTCTCCCAGGAGCCTACTAGCATTTCACCAGTTCATTTTATATGTATTTATCAGGCATTTCAATTTACTAGGTTCTGTCTAGGATGAGACTATGACGGTAAATAATGCTAATAATGGAAATGGATAAAGGGATTCCGAGCCCCCTAGAAGGGCCTGGGGACCCAAGGCCTGATAGGGTCTGAGATGCCACCTAGCTAGAGGAGGCAGAATTTTCCTTGCTGGTTATGATTTTGTTTCGCCATCTGCTGGCCACATGTAGACACAGACACAGTTAGGTGTAAAGGTATTAAAACAGTGAGTTGTGACTATAGCTATGTACACACAGTGAAATATACATATGTTCACAAACAGGCAACATATATGGAAACACAATCACATGTAGAAATTCCATAAAGCTAGGCAAAGGACAACTTCTGGAGAAACTACCAGGAAGGCATAGCTGAACAATTTCACAATTTCCCAGTTCACATCAGATGGGAGAGATGTTGCCAGAAACTCTACAATGTAACAATCACAAATTATTAGGCATGTTTACAAGCAAGAAAACATAATCAGGAGAAAATCAATGATAAGAACCAGATCCATAAATGGCAGATGTTATTCTATTAGCATACAAAGCCTTAAAAACATTATTATAAAGGTATCCAGGGATTTAAATGAAAATAATGAACACAATGAGAAAGGAAATATAAAATCTAAAAAGAACCAAAGTATTATATTTTTCTAGAACTGAAAAATACAATATTCAGAGTAAAAAATTTAACTGAATGACTCAATAGTACATTGATTAGACATTGTAAAAAAAAAATCTATGAACCTGTAAACTAACAGACTATTCAAAATAAAGCCCCTAGAAACTCAGTGACCTGTGGGATAATATCATCAATCTAATAAATATGTAAGTTGAGTTTCAGAAAGAGAGAAAAGAGCAAATGTAGCAGAAATATGCTAGGAAAAAATGTCTGAACTATCTCCAACTCTGATAGATGCTTTATGCTCAAATATCCAATAGTTTCCACATCTCACAAAGAAAACACACCAAGATAGATCATATCAAATTTTTATAATTTAATAATAGAGAAAAATGGTAAAAATAGACAGAAGACATTACATCCAGAAAACAAAGGTAAGAATAAACACTGACTTCTTGTGGGAAACAACAGGAGCCAGAAGACAGGAGAATGCTAACTTTATGTTTCTATAAGAAAAAAGATGTTAAACCTAGAATTCGATATCCAGTGAAAAATATCCTTCAAAATGAAAATGAAATAAAGACATTAAAAAAAAAATGACACACACACACACACACAAAACAAAAACAGAATAAATGCAACATTGACAAGATGTACTATACATGAAATGTCAAAGGTTGTCCTTCAACTTGAAGGAAAATAATACCAGATGGAAAATTTGATTAGCACAAAGGGATGAAGGACCAAAGCTGACCAAAGAAGAAATAAATTTTAATAATTCCATAACTATTAAAGAAATTTCATTCATAATTAAATACCTCCCTACAAGGAAAATCCCATAACTTCTCTGCTGAACATTTAAAGAAGAAATAATACCAATTTGTTACAAAAATTTTTTAAGAATATGAGAAGGAAACATTTTCCAGTGTATTTTGTAAGAGTACATGAAGGCTTGACAAATATGTTAGACTATCTTAGGCTACTATTTTTTCTTCTTCTCCTTCTTTTCAATAATAAAAGAAATTCTTCGCTTGCAAGCCAGACAAAAACTGGCCAATGGCAAGATTTGTCTCACGGGCCATATTTTGCTACCTTCTGGGCAAATGTATGAGTAACCTACACAGATTTTACTAAGGATTTTTGTGAGTTGGCAGAGAAAAAGGCTTTATTTCATACAAGAGACAGTAACAACCTAATGCAGATCTTCCTTGATTTATGGGTGGGATTACATCAGGTTAACCCTACAATAAGTTGAAAATATTGTTAAGTAGAAAAGGGTGGCAACACTATAGAGTCTCTGTTGTTAACCTTTGTGATCCTGTGGTGACCGAGAACCGCTGTCACTGCTGCAGCTGCTGTTGGCCAGCACCGTGAGATAGTATTGTACTGTCTATGGCTAGCTGGAGGAATGAGCAGAATTCACAATGCAAGTAGCATTTCTACTGAATGCCTATGGCCTCCCCACCTTTGTAACGTTGAAAAATCCTAAGTCAAACTACCACAAGTCAAGGATCGTCCGTCAATACTCCCATCAGACATTCAGTCTCCAAATATTTGAGGATTTTCCAGGTATCTTTTTCTTTTTTTTTTTTTTTAAAGATTTATTTATTTATGCATACAAGCGCTGGGGTACAGGCCAGAGGTGTAGGGGGGTGAGAGGATTCACCACAGAG
>JAGFMF010012281.1:14825982-14879473 GCA_019455555.1 Galemys pyrenaicus
CACTGCTGAGGGGAGCAGCGGGCACAGCAGGAGAGGTCTGCTGCACCATGTGGGTCCCCCCCCCTGGCCGGCAGCAGGGATCGAACTCGTGCTGCAGTGACTGCGACTTGCTTCGTAGTGCGTTGCTTAACCCACTGCGCCACCAGGGGAGGCCCCCAGGTATCTTTTTCATTAGTAATTTCTAACTTAACACCATTTTGATTAGAGAACATACTTTGCATAATAATTTTAACCCTTTAAAAACTGTTGAGGTTTGTTTGATTCCCCCCTCCCCCCTCATACCTCAAAAGGGTTTTGCTTTTAGTGAATATTTTACATGCCTTTGAAAACAATGTGAATTCTGTAATGGAGTCTTTTGGGTTAAGTCTTAGAAATTCAGCAGAGTCAAGTTCACTGGTAGTATTGTTTAGGTCTTTTATATCCTCACTGATTTTCTGTCTCCTTATTTTAGAACTTAACAAAAGCCTCCTATTATAATCATGGATTGGATTGTGTATTTTTTCCTTTCAATTCTATCAGTTTTTGCCTCATGTACTTGTAAGCTCCTTGTTAGATGCTTACAAATATAGGATTATCATATTTTCTTGGTAAATTGACCCCATTATCATTATTAATATCTATATCCATGTTAATAGTTTTGTATTGAAGTCTACTCTGCTTGATGATAATCTAGTAAATATTTTGATTAATGTTTGTATGGTATTTTTTTCCATATTTTAAAAAGATTTATTTATGCATATAAGAATTGGAGTACAGGCCAGAATTACAGAGGATGAGTGGATTCACCAGAGACAGAGCAGATAACAGCACAGGCAGATCGACTGAAACACTCTGCTGAGGGGAGCAGTGGGCGAGGCAGGAGAGTTCTGCTGCACCATGTGGGTCCCCCTCCCTGGCCAGCGGCAGAGATTGAACTCCTGCTGTAGTGGCTGTGGTTTGCTTCATAGTGCGCTGCTTAACCCACTGTGCCACCAGGGAGGCCTCTTTTGCCATTCTTCTACTTATAATTTATGTATGTCTTTGTATTTAAAGTGGGTTTCTAATAGGTCTTGCTATTTTATCCATTGTAACAATCTCTGTCTTGTTATCTGATTGTTTAACTCATACGTGTGGGTCAAAATTTAATATCTTACTAACTGTTTTCTGTTTGCTGTATATTTGTTCAGCTTTTCTTCTGCCAGGTTTTGGCTGAGAATTTATCATTTGGCTTTGTCTCCATTTTATTGTATTATTATTTATATCGTACCCATTTTCATTTTGCCCTAGGGTTTAAATTGTACATATTAATCACAGTTTTCAGTTGCCCTGGGATTTGAAATATACATGTTTTATTAATCACAGCCTATTTCCAAGTTATATTATACTGCTACATCTGTAGTGTAAGAACCTTACAACAGCATACTAATCCTACTAGTTCTTTCTTTCTAACATTTAAGCTGTTACCATCCATTTTGGTTTTATGTATACCCATAATACTTGACTACTATTTTGGACCTAGTGAGTTATCTTTTACAATGATTAAAAATAAGAAAAATAATCCTTGTATTTACTTCAATTTTAACTTTTTCTGGGGATTTAAATATTTTGGTGTGTTGTTCCTAATTATCTGTTCGGTATCATAACCCTTCTTCCTTAGAAAGCTTGGTCCAACATTTCTTATAAGAGAGACTGATATTTTATTTCTCAGATTTTTGTCTGAAAAAATTGTAATTTCTCCTTCACTTTTGAAAAAAAATTGCTTGTGTAGAATTCTGGGATGACAGTCTTTTTAATTTCATTCAGCATTTAAAATATGTCCCTCCTTTCTCTTCTGATCTGCCTGGCTTCTAGTGAGATGCCTGCTATACTTCTCATGTCTGTTTCTCAATTTATAAAGTTCTGCCTTGCAGACTCAGCCTCTCCTCCACTTCCCTGAGTTGCTCCATTCAGCCCCAGATGTGTGTATCCCACCAGTTAAACAAAATCCTGGCTCCCTAGTTGCTCAGCAAGAACCAAATCCCCATCCTTTGTCACTTGAACATTAGTTGCTCTGAGTGGTCTGAATCCTGCCATTCTTTGCCCACACTTCTATTCAGTCAGCTTCTAGAATGTTCTTTCTATACTATAGTGGCTTGGGGAAGTATCAAAGACCATCGTTCCAGTTTATAGCTGAGGATGAGGAGTTCTTTGGTGAAAGTCATGTAATTAAAGATGCACCATTAGAATATAAGCTCCCCCAGACATGGGTTTTTGCCTAGTTGCTTCATTTTTCCTACTTGGTCTCTAGTGCCTAGAATAGTACTTGGGACGTAGTAGGTCTGCAGCAAATATTTGGTGAATGAGTGAAACTATAGTGACCCACCTTGTAAAGTAACTTAAGTAATCCCTGTCTATTACAGGTAAAGTTGCATTTTTCTCTGCCTTATAAACTTGATTTGAATGTTGGATTTTAAAAGATTTTGGGCTCAGTGGTAAATGAGCCCAGGGAAGTTTGATATCAAGGCAAGTTCAGAAGAGAGAAAGGGGAGAGAGAGGGTAAGTGCTGAGGAATGTGCTTATCTAGCAGGGAGAGAGCACATGAGGAGTTTTCATTTGGAAGTGGTTGATTTAGAATGGTTCATTTGCACCGTGTTGCCCTTTTCCTGGACTCAGTGCTTCACAGGATGAAAGGTTGAGTTCAAAATCAGGAAAAAGTGAGGTCAAGCCTAATCTAAGGCAGGCGGTGCAGGGTGTTCATGATGAACTGGGACCCATGAATTAGATGGAGGATGGATGAAAGAGCAATTCAGCACAGGGTCCTCACGATATTCATTTTCTGACCTTTTCTTGTCCCAGTCCTGAGGTGGTAGGGAAAGCTGGGTTTATTTCTGGTTGACTGGGGGTTGGGTGGCAAGGCCAGCAGTAACTGCCTGTCCCTTAGCTGGGACAGATGTGAGCTTCTTTTGTCTGTAGTTCTTCCCTTTAACCACCAGATGGCAACACCTTCCTAAAAACTGAACGAAAGTCGCCCGGCAAAGTTGTTTCTTATTATGAGGACATCCAGCTGCTCTGCAGGATTTGGGGAGAAGTTTGACCATCCTGGCAATCATATTCTATTTGTTCATTCACCATTTATCGAGATATTACTATGTTCCTAGACCTGGGCTTTGTTTGGGATACAGGTAGTGGGGGTATAACCGTGAACAAGTCTGCTCTTTCCATGACTTTTATAGCCTAGGAAGTGAGGCAGGAATTAAGCAAAGGAGCACATATTTCAATTGTAGTTTTATGGATAATAAATATAAAGCACTATAATACCATACTAAGAGGAAATATGTGATCTTACCTAGGCTCTGCCTTCTTCCTTTAGGAGAGGATGAGAAGGAAGTTGCTCACTTCTGGATGTGCCCTTACCCCATCAAGTCCCATCAACTCAGTCTCCTATTTCTCCTCACTACTGTCCCAGGAGTTAGGTACTATTTGGACAGATACAGCCCCCAATTCTGCTGTTTTACTTGGTCCATGTCTGTTACATGCTACAGTGGTCACCCTTTTTCCTCTTTCTCAGAGTGCCAGCTCCTGATTAGGGACCTGCCAGCTGGGGCACTAGTTCATGTCTTCCTCTTCTGTTCGCTGAAGGATCAGAGTACACAGAAAGGAGCACCTTAGGGCTGGAAGGAGGTGACAGAACTCCTGTGTTCACCACCTTCCTTCCCTCCCTCTCTTTCCCCTTCCCCCTTCCACTCTTTTTTGTTTATTTTTTGGGGAATGCAATGTACACCTCCACACCTCCACATTACTTAGCAAGAAAAGAGGAAGGAGACATAAAGATGCAGTTTAACTCCCTCATGTAACAGTGGGGAAACTGAGGCCCAGAGAGTAGAAGTCATGTGCACACAGCCAGATCTCCCATGCTCCACTCAATGCCCTTGAGAAACCACCCCTTAAACAGACTCTTTGTGCACATTAGCCAAGAAATGCTACTTCCATTAGGATGCACGTCCAATGCAAACCACTCCAGAGATTGCATTTCAAAGATTGATAGACATGGCTTTTGCATTATCTGCTGTTTCAGATTAGCTATGCTGTGGCTCCATTCTTTAGTGATATTGGGGGTGGGAGGGTTGGGGGCTGGGGGTGGGGAACCAAATTTGAGTCCCTCTTGCAGGCCCCAGGCTCCAGCCTGTGAGACTAGGCCTGAGGACAGGGTGATCCATCCTATATTTTCAGTCCGTCAGGAGATTTCATTGTTTAAACAAACATTTCAGCGAAGCTATCCAGCTGGGCAGTGATTTATGGCTCTGGCTGCAGTTTTTCCCCAACAAAGATAAACAATTCTACAACTCTTGGGGCTGGGGCTGCGACTCCTGGTTCTAATAACTTGGAGCCGGCTGGACCACGCCAGCTATTGCCCGGTCTGGGGTTTGGTTAGGATCTGTTCGCACTGGTCCTGCGGCTGAGCCACAAACCTTGGGGGACCATGTTGTATTTGGAAGCTGGAACCACTGCCTCCAGGGTAGTGGAGAGTGCCAGGCAGGAGAGAAATAGCTCAGGCCCATCCCTCTCTTCCAGGAGGGTAGCAGTGCATGGTAGCTATTTGGTGGTTTTGGTCAACAGCATCTGTTCTTCCTTCTTTTGGTAACTGTACGTCAACTTCCTTCTGTGGAACTCTTCCATATAGAGCACACCCATGTGCTTGTTGAAGGCACTCAGTCTCTGACTCAGAGGGGATTTATGCTCAGATCTGACCAATCAGAGGAATTCATTCCCAGGGTCAGGGGTGGACATCTAATCTGATAAGAGACAGAGAAAGGCAAAGAGACTTTTGCTGGGGCTGCTAGGAGGGAGGCAGGTATCTTTTCACTCTGGACTTGCATCCAGGATGATGTGAGAATATGACTAGCCACAACAGCTGTTGCTACCGTGACATCCCCATAAAGGACGGCTTGTCTGATGGTGGAACCAGAACCTTACACAGAATGTAAGGCTGAGGGCTGGAGAGAGAGACAGCACCACAGTCAACAAGTTCCTTTTTCCTGATGGGTTTGGGTATTCTTTTACTTGAAACTTAAGGAAGGTTAATCAGTGCCCATATCTGACGCAGCAGGGAAGCAGCTCGCACAGTCTCCAGTCCAGCTGTCTGGATGTGATGATTTAGCCAGAGAACAGTAACTCCCTCCTAATCCCCTCTTCCCATCAATCTGATTACTTGTGTCTACAATTTATTTCAACAAAAGACAAAGGAGCTGTGGGTGATGCAGGGATGAATGAAACAAAGATTGTGAGTTTCATGGAGTTCTTGGTTTATTTACAACAGATTGAGATGCAAGAACAAACCAGGTGCTTTAGGGTGCAAGGGAAGAAGAGCTCACCTCTGATTTTTGGGACCAGTGGAGACTTCATGGAGAAGGGGGTGTTTGGCAAAAGTCTAGAAAGATGAAGAGAATTTTGGGAGGCAGAGGTGGGCAGAGGCTTTATAGGCAGATGAAAAAGTGTGGTGAAAGTCAGAGAGGAGGGAAAGATTAGGGGGACACTGGAGAGTAGAATTTGGGTTGGACTGGAGAATAGGAAACTTTTAGGGACATCAACAACTGGCAAAGTAAATTGGTGTGATCTGTGCAGATGCCTCTAAAGAGAAATTGTTCTTAATTCCAAAGGTGATGAGGCGTTATTGAGTGCTCTTGAGCAGGAAAGTGCCCTGACTGGCATGACCCTTAAGGAACTTTGGATAGGAACAGAGAGACTGAATGTGGAAAAATCACTGAGGAGGTACTAGGAGCTAACTTGATTCATTCACAGTACAGAGGAATGGGAGGGGAAAAAAGTCAGAGGAAAGTTGTTTAAAACTGAGAGGAAACCAAGCACTCTCACACATTGCTGATGGAAGTGTGAACTGAACAACCATTTTGGAAATAATTTGGCAATATCTATCGAAAAATTAAATATACATTTGCTTGACCTATAAGTTCCATTTCTGTCTTTTTTCCTAACAGATCTACAGAGAACCATACACTGCAGTGTGTTCATAACAAAGACTGGAAATGAATCCGTCAATAGGAGAATTGGTACATGGGTTAAAGTACCACAATGCTCATAAGAATAAAGCCAGTCTATATGTAGATTATGGAGCAATCTCTAAGACCCATTGTTAAGTGAAAAAGGCAAGGAAGAGAATAGGGAATGGCACTGCCACTATATAAGCACCCCTATTTCTGCAGGCCTGAGCCATGTATGCTCTTGGGGAAGGGAGCTGAACATCTATGTTAGGGTTGAGAAGGAGCAAGCCCTTCACTAGGTGTGTTCTGGTTTTGTTGAAAAACATTTTTAAAATGCTCAGTGATCATCTTTTCAAAAATGAAATTTTACAATAAAATGTGGTATGGAGACCTCCCTGGTGGTGCAAGGGGTTAAGTCGCAGCACTATGAAGCTATCTGCAGCCACTGCAGTGTGAGTTCAATCCCCAGCCAGGGAGTTGATCCACATGGTGCAGCAGACCTCTCCTGTTCTTGCCTGCTGCTCCCCTCAGCTGTGTATTTCAGTAGCTCTGTCTGTTTTGCTTCCCACTCTGTCTCTGGCCTATACCCCAGTTCTTGTAAGTATGACTAAATCTTTAAAAAATAAAATATGGTACATCTTGGAACAACCATCACAAAGAAAGCTGAGATTTCCATTAGCCACCCAAGATCCAGCTTGCTGGTCCACGAGTTCATCTGGGAAAGACAAGTGGGCTGTGCTGTGTGGTTGCACACAAAATCCAAGGACAGGACTTGAGACTCTAGTGAGCTTTGCCAAGGAAGGTACCTTGCTAGACGGTTATCATTTTTTAAAAAAGATTTATTTATTTATGCATACAAGAACTTGGGTACAGACCAGAGGTGTGGGGGTGAGAGGATTCACCAGAGTCAGAGTGTTGGAGCAGAACAGGCAGATGGACTGAAATACACTGCTGAGGGGAAGCAGAGGGTGAGGCAGGCGAGGTCTGCTGTGCCATGTGGGTTCCCTCCCTTGCTGGGGATTGAACTCATGCTGGAGTGGCTGTTTCATAGTGCGGTGCTTAACTCCTCGTGGGTGGTCATCACTTTATGATAGGAAATTTAAGACAGGAAACAAGCAAACTCATTTTAAAAAACTGCCCTGGGCAGTGTATGCCTGAGACACCTTCCCTTTCTTGTTTTGCTAGTCATTTCCAAGAGCTTTTGAGGCAAGGAGATGAGAATTTAAGGAAGTTCACATCAGATATTCACAATAAGATGAGGAGAGGTCCTGGTCAGAGTCCAAAATGAGGGGCTTGGGGTAAGGCTCAGGCTCAAGGAGAGCAGGGAAAATGAGAAGTCAGGCGAGAAGTGTGAGAGTAACTGCTTAGGAAACATTAAATAGCAATTAGGAACAGGTGAAACCCCATGATGTGTTGCCAAATTGTGTTTTCCTTAATTGCTTGCTCTTTAGGACTATCTTTCTTGCTCTGGAGTGCTTTAATGAGGAATTCTGTTTTTAATTTTAAAAAGAGAATTCGGTGGACAATTCGATTTAACTATGCAAACATTAATTTAGTGCCTATTATGTGCCAATTACAAGGCATGCAAAAATGAGTCAGACTTGGGCCCTGATCCCAAGAAGCTCTGATCCAATAACAGATACAGACCCCTTACTAAGTAATTACAAAGCAGTTGTAATAGTGGAACGATAGAAAACGTTGCAGACGTAACGCCAAAGAAAGAGTAACCACTCCATGAAGTTGAGCAGTGCTGTAATGAAAGACTCGGAAGGGAGCTAAGTCTGAGCCCATGTTTTCAGGATGGATGGGGGGAATTTGTATGCCTGTTCTGTCACTAGGTAAAATAAGGTCTGAAAAGCCTTAAGTGTATGCCTGCTGCTTCGCCTGTGCTCAGTCTTTTGATTCCTGGTTGTGACTGAGGCCAGTATAACCCTCTTCCAGCTCATCAGTGGTGAGGGAGGGTTTGCACTGCCTCACAACAGGCGTAATGTGTGTTATGGTGGTAATAATGGGGGTTGAGGGCATAATTTCCTTTTCTTGAGGCTTCAGGTAATCCAAGGACATTGTGAGGCTGGGTGGAAGTTGGATGGGGCAGAGCCAAGTATCACTCTCTTGCACTATGGCTGCTGTGGTAAAAGGCACTGGTTGACCCATCAGGAAAGACAGTTGGGTCTTCTCTGGGGTGCCAATGCCCAGGATACTGGAGGCCAGCAGTGTCCCCATTGCTGAGGCGCATTACAGGATGTTCTTCATTCTATTTGCGTGGGCCCGTTAGATCAGAGGCCTGGCGACCTCTCTGCTCTCATCACCTTCCCTCCTTCTCTTTCCTCTTACCATCTCAGAGGAATCTTTGCTGTTTACTTTTGGGGAGTGGAGAGGAAGGGTGGAGAGAAGCCCTGCTCTCACTCAAGATGTTTCTTCTAAATATTTTAATCTTGCCCAGACATCAAAGCTTGTATTTTCCTTTTTCTCCCTATCACTTCCTTCCCTTGGGGCAAAAGGCCTAGAATGGCTTAGCTCCTGGAATATGAGTTGGAGTAGGGTGGAGGAATGGGAGGACAGAAGTGGGCTCAGAGGAGGGAAAAAAATTGACGATTATCTCAAAAACATTTCCTGCTGCATTATAGTTGTTGGCCTTGAGTCGACTGCCTTCTTGGTAGCTGAAGATACTTCTTGTAAGGAATGCAGTAAATTAGAACTGCTTGGGACCTGTCTTGCAACCAAGATGTCTAAAGTGGAAATTTATGTCCACAAAACAAAAATAGAGACCGGGATGTGCAGGCCAAGCACGACCTGGATCCACTGAATGCTTTTGTCTTCCTAAGGGACAGTAGGGGTACTTGGTGGAGACATGGACATGGGGTGCCCTGCAATTACACATCCTAGTCTCAGTGCCTCGGGTCTCTGGGTGCTTGGTTTTCCCGCACTGTCTGCCTGCTTCAGGGAGGAATGCATTTGTTACAAGGAGTAGCACAGGGAAGGAAGGTCATGTTAGCCTGCAGTCTCTGACCCCCTTTTGTTCAGTTGAGCATAGAAGGAATTCTGTCTCTGCTTTAACTACATTTTTTGTCAGTCTTGGGCTGTACACTGACTTGAGATCCTCTTGCAGCTGCTGCCCATGTCAGAAACTTCAGGGAGAGGAAAGTGTCCCCAGCAACTAGAAGATGAACTCACCGGGCACAAGAGGACTTCTGGGGGGCCAGGGGTAAAGAGAGAGAGAATAGTGGCTGCAAAAACCACTGAGCAGAGAGCGGGTTGATGAAAGTTACCAAGTCTGATAATCTTCCATCTTCAAAACTTTTCATTTGAAGCATGAAATTTAATCAGATGTTTAAAGATTCTGGAGAAACAAATGAACAAACACAAAAGCAGAAAACAGAATCTGGGTGCAGGTGCAGCATCTGTATTATTATTACAGCGAAAACAGATATTGGAACTGGCTGTGAGATTGGTTTTGGAAATCCTATTATGTTGCTATGGGTAAACAGGCCCTGGGGAAAAGTTGCTTTTCATTTCCTGAGATAGGAAGGATAGGAATGGGGTGGGAGGAAGTGGTCATGAATCTCTGGAGACAGCAGTATCCGCATCCACATTGGCTAGGGAGATGGGAGGTTGAAACCAGATGGCAATTTTCTTCACAAACGACATCTGCCAGTGGGAGGGCCCATCCTGAGTCAGGGAGTCCCCATGTCTGGTGCCAACATGCGGGTGGTCTGCTTTCTTGAGCTCCTACTGTGTGCTCAGCCAGTATAGCTGGACATTTGACTCAGGCTGTTCCCACTGTCTTCCAAGTAAGTGCCAGTCCTTACTTGGTTTTCTACTGAAGAGTGTCCCCAGCAACTAGGAGATGAACTCACTGGGCAAGAGAGGACTTCTGGGAGGAAGGGTTGAGTAGAGAGAATAGGAGCTATAAACCCTGAGCAGAGAGGCGGGTTGATGAAAGTTGTCGATCTCAGTTATCTACAACTGCATGACATACCCCCCAAACCTAGTAGTTTAAAGTGGTTCAGCTGGGTGGTTCTCACTTGGAGTTCTTCCTGTGGTTGGATCAGACGCTGATGGGGTGATAGTCATGGGGAAGCCGAGCGCGCCAGGTGATCAAGGTGGTTGACTCATCTGACAGGCGCTGATGCTAGCTGTTCACTGGGGCTTGGCTGAGGCTGTTGGTTCACATGTGGTTTCTCCCCGAGCCTGGGTTTCTCATAGCCTGGTGGCAGGATTCCAAGGGAGTGTCCCGAGCGCGAGTGCTCATGAGGTTCAGACAGCGCTGCAAGATGCCTGATGACTTAGTGTTGGAGGTGCAAGAATGTCATTTCTAGTTAGCTCTGTTCATCAAATGCAGGTTTTGGGGAAGGGAAATGGATGCCACCTCTGGTTGGGGCATGGTGTGCTGGCACAAGGAGATAAGGCACTGAGGGTAGCATCTTTGGAAGCCAGAAGGCAAAGCCAAGGTGGGTTAAACCCAAACTCCCGCCTGTGGAGAACTGATGCCAATAAGTCCGATGATACTAGACTTCAGTGAAACCCTGAAGCTAGTAAATGACAATGTCTGAACAGCACGAGGCTGTGATTGATGAAGGAAAGCCAAGGTGGGGTGGGTGGATCCTACCACTCTACACATTGTCTCAGGCTCCTATTCAGACTCTCAACCCCTGCTGGGCAAAACCTTCCCTCTCTTAGACCAGGAAAGCTTCTCTTCCCCCCAGCCAATCTCCTTCCTTACTGTAATTTCCACGACTCTGGCAGGCAAAGGCTTCCCATGGTGGGTGTAGTGGGGAAAGGTCACATCCACATGCCAGGTCAGGTGGAATATCTTGGGTGAGTCACTGGAGAGGCCAAAAGGAAGTTGGGCCATATTGTTTGGGCTTGGGGGCAGGGGAAGATATGAAGTGAAGGGAGGAGAGAGGTGAGGAAGGAGGAGAGGAGGGAGCTCTCAGTTTCCTCTAAAGAGCAGGCTGCATGCTCTGCTGCCCTGGTTAATACTTCTCTCCTGGTCCCCAGCCAGATACCTGCCTCAGCATTCCTTAGGCACAGAGCAGACATTTTTGGGAGCAGGAAATGACTCAAGGCACACCCCCAACCCCCATAGTGCAGGGACTAGGGCACTAATGCGGGTTCAAAGAGCCCCTCAGGGAGGGTACCCCTTGTTTACTGACAATGCCCAGTTCCTTCAGGGCCATCATCCCGCCATAATGAATGTGAAAAATGACTTCTGATTGTGCATTAACAGAGCACCAGGGACAGCTGACACACTTCCAACTTCAGGAGGCTGAGAGCCTGTGGCGGTGTTGCTCCTTGGGAAACTGGTTTTAGGGTTCCTCTGAAACAGAAATGCCAGTGCCCTCTTCCCCCAGCAGAAGATTATAAGGTAATAGGAAAGGGAAAGTTGTGTTACTCTTCTCTCTCCTTTCTATAGTGTCTTTGGCAGAATGGGCGTCACTTTGTGACTAGCTCACACTGGATGCCACTTCTTTCTGTTGTTACAATTCCCACTGACCATCTTGGCTTTGCCTGCTGGTAATCCCACCTTCTCTCCTTGCTCCCTCTAGCCTTAGAGAAGTGGATCCCTGCTGTCGCTTATGTCTGGGTTGATTTGTCATCCCTATGCGGTGTCTTAGCTCTTCTTTCACCTGTGTTACCCCCTTTCTCTACTAAAAATCCTCTGACTGATATCATTGATCATTCAGCCTTTTCTCTTTTTTTTTAAGATTTATTTATTTATGCATACAAGAACTGGGGTACAGACCAGAGTACAGGGAGGTGAGAGGATTCACCAGAGACAGAGCAGATAACAGAACAGGCAGACTGACTGAAACACACTGCTGAGGGGAGCAGTGGGCCAGGAAGGAAAGTTCTGCTACTCCATGTGTGTCCCTCCCTGGCCGGGGGCAGGGATTGAACTTGTGCTGCAGTGGCTGCGGTTTGCTTCATAGTGCGCTGCTTAACCCATTGCGCCACCAGGGAGGGCCCATTCAGCCTTTTCTGTACCCAGGAAATCTTGGAGGCGAGAAGAGGTTCTAGAATCCTGGCTCCAGATGGATTCTGTAGGGCACAGCTCCAGGTGGATCCGTATATTATGCATCCCAGTAACTGCTTGAAAACAGCAAACTGAGAAGGCAGTTTAGCTTGCTCCCACAAAGTCCAGGTCACTAGCTCTTCAGACATCCTTGGAGGGAGTGGTTCAGCCAGGGAAGATAAAGGGACAGTGTAGCTGATGTTCCCAGAGACTGGTGCTGGTGATGGGGTACTCTGGTGACCTGACTTCTTGTTAGTTTTGATAGGCTGGGCTTTTTGTTAAAAATTTTGATCCTATTTTGATTCTTCTTTACAAGCAAGTAGGACCTGGGGAATTAAACAAAACAGGCAAAGGATAAAAATCAGAAAAATGGAGTTATAGTAGGAGAGAACTCTGTGTGTGTATGTGTGTGTGTGTGTGCGTGCGCTGGGTGGAGGGAGGGTTAACTCACAATGAAGGCTTCCCCTTCTGTGCTATCATTGTGAGGATAGCACAGTCTCAGGCCTACTTTCATTGTTTTGGTGATTGGCCTGACCTGACCTAAGGGTGGGGGTGTGGGGTGTGGGTAGGACTGGACCACATCAGAACTTGTTTCACTCTCACCCCTGCAGACCTTCTCCTCTCCTATGGGCTGGAGGCCATGTTCTGGCAACTGCACTGCTCCCTCTGCCCTGGGTCTCTGGCCTTGTCTTAAGGAGCAATCTCCTCTTCTTCTAGACCTGAGGCACTGCTTTGCTCTCGCTGGCCTTCCTCCACATCACCAGATCTAACTTTTCATAAAAAAGGATCTGCTAGGATCTGCTGACAGACTTCCTTTCTTTTTTTGTCTTGAAAAGAAAAGTTTATTTGGGAAAGAAAAGAGATAGAGAATAAAGACTCCCAGGTAGGTGGTACCTGGGAGGGGTAGAGAGAGCGGAGGTTGCTGACAGACTTTTTGATGCTGCCTGCCTACTTGGACTTTAGAATACCCTTCTGGAATTGCCTATGGCTGTGACCCACCTGCTGGTAGGGACACCCTGTTACCAAATGCTAGAAGATCTGCCACTCCCCTCCCCAGCCACAGACTGTTCTGAGCTGCCACCTGTTGTCTGTTTCCACACCCTTGCATGCTGCATTCTGCCTGTCACCCTGGATGGTTGCCCAGCAGCTGCAGCTGAGGCCATCCTGCCAGCACCTTCCCCAGCCCGATGGGTGGTCCTGTCAGGTCCTGGCCCTCCCAGTCTGCCTCATCTGCTGTGTGTGCTGAGCCACATCTGGCTGAATGCAGAGCTGGGGTAGCCTGCCTGGGCCCCTGACACACAGCTCTTGAGAGAGACGGTTGGCATCTTCCCTCAGGACCTCTTGAAGGGGGTCAGGTCTGCAACCCAATAATAAAAGACAATACTGATAATAATAACTAATGTCTGTGGGACTTAAGACATGACAGGCTCGGGCCCGCCCTGGTGGCGCAGTGGGTTAGGCAACGCACTATGAAGCAAACCGCAGCCACTGCAGCATGAGTTTGATCCCTGCCGCCGGCCGGGTGGGGGACCCACATGGCACAGCAGACCTCTCCTGCTGTGCCCGCTGCTCCCCTCAGCAGTGTGTTTCTGTCGATCTGCCTGTTCTGCATCCTGCTCTGTCTGGTGAATCCTTTCACCTCCCTGGACTCTGGCCTGTACCCCAGTGCTTGTATGCGTAAATAAATAAATCTTTAAAAAAAAAAAAAAGACATGACGGGCTCAATGATTTACTACCATTACTCTACATGTACCTCACAATGACCCTTTAAGGTAGGCACTATTACATGCCTTTCAATAAACCAAGGCTAAATGTCATAAATGAATTCAAGTAAGTTGCCACAGGGTACAATTTATGGAGCCAGGGTTCCGAAGGAGGGTGCTTGCCTTCAGAGTTCAAGTTTATAGCCACTAGACCAGAGTGCCCGGGATGACCTATAACCTCTGCCAAAGGCCCCAGTAATAGTCTCTGCTGTCTCCACTGTCCTCTCCCTGGTCTGAGATCAACCAATATATATGGGTTGAGGTGAAGGGCCTGGCCCTGGTGAAGGATTTCTACTTCTCTCGAGGACAGTGATGGAGTAATCTCACTTCTGGTCACCTTCAGGAGTGACTACCAGAGTCACACAACCTTCAGCACTTCCTGTACATGCCCAGGCCCTTCTTCATTTGTGTCCCTTTCTTGGGTCCCTTAAAGTCTTCATAGGGAGTCAACTAGTGCTAATGTTGTTAAACAAAGCTGAGAAAATGGAGTGTTTTTGTATACAAATAAATCATTCATTGCTAGATCTACCTTCTCAGAAGGGTCAGGGACTCCAAGGGCCAGCTGAAAAGGGGGTGCAGGAGTTTGAGGAAAAAGAGTGACCCCCAAAGATCACCCAGTTCTTCCCCTGCCCAGAGTAGCTACGGTGAGAAGAAAAGGAAGGATTTTGGGGCCTCCCTGGTGGCGCAAGGGGAGTTGCTGCTCACCCTGTCCTCCTCCCATGTCCATTTCTTTTTGAAAGTGTGGGCTGGCTGTGAGCTTTTGCCTTTCAGTCCTGTTTCCTGGGCACTAGGAAATGTAATGCAAAAGAAAGATATTTTTAGCCTCTTAAGTTATTAGAACCCAAGAATGCAGAAGGTAGGATGCACCAGACAGGTCACTGGATGGATAAATGTGTAGTCTATTTTTCCTTGTCCAGCAGAGGGGGATAGTGGTGGCATAAAGCGATCCAGGATTAGGAACTTTCCTTCAAAAGATATGAAGTATAGGTAATTGCCTGTCATGTCTTTGGAAGACTTTGAAGCCTGGTGGGGAGAACCTGAGGCTGTGCTGGCCTCTGCCTTCAACGCAGTCCTCCTTCACAGCACAAGATCTGCAACTTCTACTCGACTCTATAAGCTGAGATGGATTTGAGAAATGCAATTGCAGCTGTTAAATGGGTCAGGCTTTGTGGTGTTTCAATGTTAGTATTGGGGCTCTACCATGGCTCTGACTGCTCAAAGTATCATTTTCAGATAGACCAAATAATTCAAAAGGAAATTCTGCTTTTTTGAGCTTGTTGAGGAGGGAGCTATTTCAGAGAGGAGCTAAGGTGACTGGGGAACTCTGTGGTGAGGAGTCCTACTCCAAGAGTGCCGGGAGGGCTGGTGGAGCCCAGGCGTGACCTCAGAGTTGCACACGTGCACCCCACATGGTGGGCCATGTGCGCTGCTGCCTGTGCTCTGGAGCCTGGAGACCCTCCATGCTTGGAATAGTCTAGGTCTGCTGACTTGACAAAACAGGGTGGGGGTTGGGCCACATCTGGTGGGAAGAGGGAAGGAGCCTCCAGTGACTGGGCTGTGGAGGGGCTATTCAACCCCGCCCACAGGCTCAAGTCCCCCCATTCTTTCCCCAACCACAAAAGCAGTGTAATTCTCCTCACGTTAAAAGTAAACATCTGGCAGCATCTGCAGTGCCCAAAATAACCAAGAACTAATAGGAGGCATTTGCAACCACAATAGGTCCTGGATGGGGAATTAGGAGACGGTTTACTATGTAGACGCCAACACTGGCTACTTGGGGAACTACAACTTATTTGTTTATTGAGGGGTGGTTAATTAATTGATTGAATCACACACTCCTAGAAGATCCTACTGGTGTGGTTTTCTGTGGTCCCAGGGCAGCAAGGACATCACAATGACCTTGTAGGGCCTGCTGCTCTATGGTATAATAGAGATTGGGAAACAAGGTCAGTCCTTGAGTGTCAGCTGCCCTTTACTATGAGGCCAGAGTCAAATATCCAGGAACCTTAGAATAGTAGGAAAAATCTGAAGCAATCTCTGTGGAGTCATTGCAGGAAAGTCATTTTCTAGAGGTGGAGGTTATCTGGGCTCCTTCATGAGAGATCAGAAGCAGATGCCCATGTGGAAGCAAGTAGGCTGTTTCACTGCCAAAGGAGGTCCCCAGGATGAGAAAGAGATGAAGAGAGCGGAGATGGAGCAGAAAGGTGGCTACGTCTTAAAGTCAGCCCTCTTTAGCTGGTAACTGGTTTTAGGGCAGTGGTACTGGAAGAAGCAGTGATAAAAACACTGGCTGCTCATGTCTGATTAATGGCAAGCCAGAAACAGTCTGTGCCTGGCTGGCACCATCTGACAACTGTGAAGGGCCCTTGTTCAAGGATGAAATTGGGCGTATTTGAACAGCATCAAATCCATTCCTCATAGCCACACTAAATGTAAGCGACAGATGGAGAAACAAATTAATATTTAAAATGTCGCCAGCTTTCACGTTCTGGCAAGAGAAATGCTTCCAACACAGGACAGATTCACAAGCCTTCTAATTCTGAGGACTAATATCCTTCATCACCCTCATCAAACAGCCGGAAGTGTGCAGGGCTCACTGAGGAAGAACGAGGGGAAGGTTCTGTTGCCTGAGTGCTCAGAAATCAGGCAGTTGGCTGTAACTTCAGAAATGGGCTTTCCATTAGAGTCTGTGACCAGAGATCACAAACTGGCCGCCAGCTGGCTGAATGCAGCTTGTAGACACCTTCTGTTTGGCCCACAAATGTCTTTATTTTTGAATTTGAGTAAATGGCCAACATGCACCAAAAAATTGGAGTCACAAGAAACTGATTCCCTTGAAATACCTATGAGCTCAGGCTTCTCCACATGGTTCCAGGCACTACAGTCCCTCCCTGCTGGCTCTTCCAGTCCTTTGTGATTTCTATTCCTGTATTAAGCCATCAAGCATTTTTTATAGGTCAGGGAATTAGCGGGGCTGACTTTTTAGAAGTCCAATTTAAATGACGGTTTTAAAATGGAAGAGAGATTTTGGTTCCTGTTTTCAGTAAAAAGACCAAGCTATTCTTTCAAGTCATTGAAACAATTATCTAATGAAAATTATGTTCTATTAGTCAGGCAACATTACAACATGCAAGAAAAGTTAAAAATATTAAAAACAAATACTAATTTGTCATTCTTTCAAAATTTTTACTTGTGCATAATCCTCCCAGTATTTTTTCACATACATCTTTACGTAGCTTTACACATGGGTTTGAAGACAACTTTTCTCATTTAAGACTATTGTATATTTTCTTATATTGTATCTAATCCTTTATTTTCACATTGTGATTCTAAATGTCATAAGGAACACCTGTGTGCATTTGAATCTTCCCTATTTTAAATTATTTGCTCAGAATATATTTTCAGAAATAGTATACAGAGTTAGCCTGTAAATTCCTAACCTGAAAGTACCCTGTATAAATCTCTTCATCTCAGCAAATTTTTGGAGAGGCAGTAGAAAAAAAAAGTCATTTCAGTATATGTGACAGGATTGTACGTAATTAAAAAAAAATTTCGGCATGTGAAGTCCATTCCAGGAATAGCACTATCTTGAGACCCAAGTCAAATAGCACTAAATGTGCTAAGCAGAGGCCTATGTTTAAAGAAGAAACTCATTTGCTCTCAGTAACTTCAAAATGCTGCATAACTCAGCGATGGAGTCAGAAAACTCCACACAGCATCAAAGTCTGGTTCAAAAAAATATTGGAAGCCAAGATACAAGACGAACTGTCTCTCCTGATTAAAACATCTTTGTGCCTTAAATATAATAGTCATTTCTTAGAACAATGGTTGCCTTTAAAATTTTTTATTGATGGGAGGAAAAAACGATTAAACAAGACCAGAGCATTTAAAGATAATCTATGGCCTATAAACAACCTAAAGAGTGGTCTAAACAAGGTGATGTCATAAAGTGAAATATGATACAGCTACCTCCCTGCTATCTTCTGCAAAAGTTCAGATGAGTAACAGTGCCTCAAGTCTCCAAGTAATGGAAAGCAAAGCATGCTGTGTGTTTTATTTTTATTTTGCTTGTACCTCTCTCTCCCAAGAAATAAGATGACTGATACCATGGAAGATCTGGGTAAAACAACAGCCTTTTCTTGAAACTGACCTCTGTACTGAAAAACTCAAGGGCATCAGAGGGGCTTCTGGGAAATGGCCCACACATTTTGTTTCCATGCCAGGCAAGTCAGCAGAACCTCTAAGGGCAGGATTATGGAGCACTTGAGCCAACTCCACCTCCTGTGGAAATGCAGCCTGTCTTTGGTAAGGAGAAATCGTGCCTCCTTAATCTACTAGAGCTCTTTGAAGGGCCAAATAAGTGTATGGATAAGGGGGAAACAGTAGACATACTCTATTTACACTTTCAAGAAGCCTCTGACAGGCTCCACACCAAAGCCTGCTAAAGAAGTTGAGTCGCCATGGGAATGGGGGGAATGTGTAGTGACAATGGGAACTGGCTTAGAGATAAGAAATACAGAGTAAGGATAAATAAGCCTTTCTCTGGAGGGAAAAGTGTTAACAGCCAGGGTCCTGGGGGAGGGGGAAGCTGATGTTTCTGGGGTCCAGGTTAACTGGCCTTTAGTTGTGTGACCAACAAATCCCTCACTTTCATGAGCTATGTGGCAATGGGCCTTATTGTCCTATAGTCTAGGCTCACATATTGCCTTGATGACTTTGTCCATCTTTGTGCCCTATCTAGTGACGTGGGGTCCTGAAAGCAGGGACTTATCAGATGTTTTGGCATTCCTTACAGTGACTGCAAGTATTTTGTAGTTTGATCAGATGAGAAGAGTGAGTGATCACTGAAATCCTATAGCTTGCAAATAACCCCAAGCCCTTCCTTTAAGGCAAGTATCAACAAAAGTCTAAGATACAAGGGCTCTGAGTAGCTGAAGGAGTTCACCATGGGGAAGGGGAGGTTGACTGGAGTGACAAATTGTACTGTTTTTTTTTTTATTTTTTTTTTTAAAGATTTATTTATTTATGCATACAAGCACTGGGGTACAGCCCAGAGGTGTAGGGGGTGAGAGGATTCACCACAGAGAGCGGGGAGCAGAACAGGCAGATCAACAGAAGTACACTGCTGAGGGGAGCAGCGGGCACAGCAGGAGAGGTCTGCNNNNCCATGTGGGTCCCCTCCCTGGCCGGCAGCAGGGATCGAACTCGTGCTGCAGTGGCTGCGGTTTGCTCCATAGTGCGTTGCTTAACCCACTGCGCCACCAGGGAGGCCCCACAAATTGTACTGTTTTTATTATGAGTATATAATAACTGTATTTGCCAGTTTAGAAATACTGTAAATTACACTTTTGAGGGTGACAGAGTCAAAGCTCTCAGAGCCCCAAAAGGGTTTTGGGTCAGTATAGTCCAGTGCTTTTTAACCTATTTTTAATTTTTGCTCCTCTATGCACCCCACTCCCAGCCCAGTATGTTCCTGGATACGTTTTTCCGAATTGCCACCACCCATATGGGATTTTTTTTTAAGATTTATTTTTATGCATACAATAACTGGGGTACAGGCCAGAGATAGGGGGGGGTGAGATGATTCACCAGAGACACAGTGGGGAACAGAACAGGCTGATCTAGTGAAATAAACTGCTGAGGGGAGCAGGGGGCGAGGCAGGAGAGGTCTGCTGTGCCATGTGGGTCCCCTCCCTGGCCAGGGATTGAACTCATGCTGCAGTGGCTGTACATGCTTCACAGTGCTGTGTTCAACCCCTTGTGCCACCAGGAAGGCCCCTGTATGGGATTTTGACAGCATAGACATACTGTTTATCTGCTTATGCACTGTGGCTCTTTACAGGGCCACAAACCATTGTGATATCTAAGATTATGTTTTTAATCTCCTAGAACCAGGTTGAGCTCCTGGTGGGGGGAAAGGGGAGGAGCCCTGTTGAGAGTGTAACTGTAGAGGGCTCCCTTAAGCTTTGGGCCCTGTGTGTTACTTCAGTCAAACAGAACAAATTCTGAATATCTAAGCATGGAACTGGAACTAAAAAGAGAAGTCTTTCCTTGGCCTCGCCTCAAGTTAAGCGCACGTTGGGTGGGGTGGGGTGGGGTGGTGTGCTTGCCTCTCCCTTTCTCCACCCTGCTCTCTTAGAGGCCTGATAATTACAGAACCCACATCCAGCTCCCACTGACTTCCAGGTGGCTTTGGCCAAAAGAGAACAGGGCAGGAGATGGGGGAGGGAGGGAAGTCACAGAGGAGAGAGTGTATGTTCTTCTGGTTCTTTCCTTGTGAGGTCACCCTGTTTGACTCTGTCCTTTGGTTTCTTGACTCCTTCTGGGCTCTCCTTCTGGGTGACAGATCTGACTCTCTGGGTAGAGACAGTGAAAGCTCTACTGCTACTGGCCCTGGGAGTTCCCCTGTACCTTTTGTAAATACATCTTATTTTTGTTCTGCTGTTTTCTGTTGGGATCCTGAATGAAAGAGGAAGGGAGGGTCTCTTCAGGAGACCTCTGAGGAGAGAGATTCTGTGGTTGGAATTAGACCAGCAGAAGGCAGGTGAGAGATGAAGAGCTGGGTGAGATGGGGCAGGAGAACAAAGACTCAGCCTTGAAAAAAGGCATTTGAAAGGAGTCTTGACTGGAACTATGGAATGGGTGGGAGAATGAACTTGCCATGGTAATCCTCTATAGTAATTTCATCTCCTTCACATAGTTAGGGCTGATGTTATACTTTCTCCACTCAAGGAGGTAGTACTGACTGTGGTTCAAAGAGAGGTAGTCAGGGGAAATAAAAGTTTGGAGGTCCTTAAAAAACGTCAGCTCTTTGCGGACATTATCACCCTTATGGGATAAAGCCAGAAGTCAACCTGGTCTCCTTAAATTGCCCTTTGGCCTTCCCATCAAAGGCAGGGTGTGGGTTTGGGAATCTTTCCCAAGGTAAGTGGCAGATGTGAAAAGATCATTGATCTTTTGGGTTCAAGGGGATGCTGTGCTCCTGTGAAAAAGTGGGCGGAGGGGAAGGAACACTGACTTCTGGAAGCAATATCTTAGGCTTGAAGCCAGTTCTTCACCTCTCCTGGCCGTTTCCCGTCTCACAGAGTTGCCAAGGGATTAAATGAGAATGTGCACAATAAAGGCAGCTTGGCCCTTCCTCCTCACTGATTGAATAGTCTCATGCTTGAGTCTACCAATTCTCTTCCAGGCGATGCCCCTGAGAGCAGGGGGCAACCAAGCCTTACATGCTCCTGACTCCGAAGCCACAGAGCAAAAGCAGAAAGCTGTTGTCATGGATGGAGGGTGGGTGGGCACATTATCCCGAGGCCTCCTAATCCCATTTTCTGCTTTCATGTTAATCCTCTTCCTCCTTCTGTCTGCCACACACTCAACTCCCAGGGCACTGACCCCGAGAGTTGAGCTCCACCTCCTCTGGGGGATGGCAGTGCTCCCTGTTGGGGGGCTGGAGTCGATGTGTGGGGATCGTTCTGCTGTGATGTCAATTGGGATGCTCATCAAGGCCAGGCCTTGAGTGAACTTTGAGGGCTCTATACACTCATAACAAGATCAGTGACAGTGTCAGTTAGCATTTCCACTCGCTGCTTGCTGACATGCGTGAAGACCTTTACCACGGAATTTCATTTAATTCCCATGACACACCTGTGAAACAGATATTAGTAATCCAGAAGTTGCAGTTGAAGAGATGGAGGCTCAGTGAGCTGTCATAGCCCAGATCACACTGTGAGCAAAAATCAGGACTCACCAGAATTCTTCCAGAGACTCTGAAGAATCAGGACCAATGCTGATTCTTGTGCTGTTTCCTATTTCCTCAACGCAGGAAAGGGCTCACTTTCAGCTTCCTCCTTTGGCATCCATCACCTGGGGCTTCATTTGGGTGTCCATGATACCTGGGTATCATGGACTGTGTGGTTGACTGGAAAGAACTCAGACTTTGGGAAGGCAGGATATGGTCCTGGCTCCTGTCAGGAGGGGACAAGATGTACCCAGAAAGAGAAAGTTTCCCAGGCAGACAGGTGGCTACATGCAAATGGCCGTCTGGGGGGATGAATGATTTCACATCAGACTTTTACTATCTCTTTCTTTTCTGGTTTGTCCATCATCTCTCTATCCCCAGTTGCTAATGTCCTTCTCTCTCTACTCATGGCTGAGTCTGGTCACTTTTGTGCCCAAAAATAGGTTCTGAGGGAAGGCTCACTGACTGAGGAAGAAGCTATTTACTTTCCCTTCAGCCACCTGTGAGTGAATCTAAACTTTCATGACCTTTGAACATCCATTTTTGTTTTGTTTTTATTTTCTTTTAGCTATGTTATTTTAAAATTTTTTCCCTTTATTTATATATATTTGACATCAATTGTAATCCCCCTGTATTCCCCATCACCATATCACCAGTGCACCATCACCTCAGTCCCCTGTGCTCCCATCTGCCCTCAACCCTCTCCCTCCCACCTCCCAAGTATCCCCAATTTGTCCTTGTCTTTTCATTTTTGGTTTTTGTTGTGTCTTTATTGTTATTGTTAATATTGTTGTTGTTCTTATTCCTTTCCTTGATCCTTATTTGGTTCCCTTATATTCCTCCTAGGGGAGGAACCATCTGGTATTTTTCTTTTGCCTTCTGACTTATTTCACTGAGCATAATCCCTTCCAGTTCCATCCATTGAACATCCATTTTTGTGTGTCACAACTCAATGTAAAGAAGGACTTCTATAACTTCAATTCCTCTTGCTGCAATTCTTCTTTCTGGGACAGACTTGGAAGTTGGGGCTGGACATGAATGCTCACTAAATCCCTCAGCAGCTGTGACCTGGGTGTGTTTTCAGGTCTGTAAAATTGGAATGATAATCATATTTCCCTAAAGCCCTCTAGAGACTGCTGTTCTCCATGGGTCAGTGAATCCCTTGTCTGGAAACTTCTAGAAGCCTAACGGCGCTAGGTTCATCTTCAGCATTTTTTCCTACTGATTTCTGGGCCCTGTCAGACTCTCTGCTGACTACACAGGGTATTTGTTGTTCTGGACTTCACAGACCCTGCAGACCTTCTTGTCCTAGCTTCATGGCACCTCCTTGGGCCTAGCTTAGTAAGGTACTTCAAGGCCCCAGACTAGTTGGTGGGAGAATAACAGAGGGCATGGCAAACTGACACTGCATGGAATAGGGGCAGGCCTCACATCATGGTATAGTACAAGAGTTCTGTTGGGGAAAGAGGTTTAGCAGCTGACGAAAACCGTGGAGGGGTGGGGACTTAGGATGATGAGCATGGACAGGAACTGACTTGGTTGCATCATTGTGTGAGGTTCTGGGGGACTCTGGCCATCCATGATCACTAAACCTAAGTAGCTGGAGGCAAGAAGTAGAGTGTGAGGTTTGAGTTTGGTGGTGAGGGGAAACTTGAATGTGCAAGCAGTGTCTGTGACAAGGACTCCAGAGCTAATGTCAGTTTCTCACTCATTATTATGGGGACATGTTACATGAAAAATTGTACTTCCATTGAGAAGAGATCTGGTTCTGAGTAAAGTTTGGTTACTTATTTTAAAACCTTCAAGGATTTGCGACCTTTGCGAATATTCTTTAAGTGGAATAGTGTGCATGATAGAGGACGTGGCATTTCGAGTCAGAACACTTATATCCATGTTGGGGCGCTCTCTGGCTTCAGTGTGACTTTAAGCTCTTAGGTCTTTGTTTTTGTGCTGGGCTTCCATATACTTGGAACTTCCCCTGCTAGCTCCTCTCTCCTAAAATCCAGGAAGGGGGTGGGAGGGGATGGCACTGGTTTTTCCATAGACTATCTTTCTCTCCACTCTCATGTATTTCTAAAAGGGAAAGAAAAGTGGCCACTACCTTGTGGAGACAATGGGCAGGCCCCGACTGGAGTTTGCTTGAGTCCCCTGAGGTGGCTGACAGCCTGCCATTAGGACATCATTCCTTTGGGTTAAGGCTTTGTGTGTAAGAAGTTGGTGTGTGTTAAAATGTGAACCTCCTTGGGGGAAGAAGGAGTCTTGCATGTCTTTTGTCAAAACAGGTGGGCACCACCAAAACAGGTGGGAGCAGGGCATGGAAACATGTATTGCCAATTTCAGCGTCTGTCATAGAGATTTCACTTCCTCAAAGGTCACGCCCCACAACACCCCACCCTCCAGAATATATATCAAAGACATAACTGAGGAAGAGTCAGTCTCAGAAGAAGAAACTGTGGCTTGGGAAAAGTCTTTGCTGTGAAACATTATTTTATTAATTGATTGATTTTCTTTCTTCTTCTTCTTTTATTTTTTTTTTACAAAAATAAACATTTTAATGAACAAGAAGTACAAAAGCTTCTGGATATACAAACTCCGGGAGCGGGGAGAGGCTGGTTTTGGCTGTTTTGTGGCTTTCACTGAAAGCAAATGAGGCAGAAAGGCCCCGGCCCCACCCTTGCTCCGGGTCTTGGCTCAAACTGCAACCTGCTCCTCGACCCCATGACTTGGCTCATACCATATGTGCTCCTTTGCCCCCACCCTGGCTGGCCTGTGAACTCCCTGTCAGGTGGCCAGTAGGAGACCTTCCCTCCCAGGTACAGAGAATCAACCACATCTTGGAGCATCTCATGCCAAGTCTCTGGCCCAGAGCTTGGTTAAGAGAACGCTTCGTGATGGATTGTCCCCACGCAGCCCCACCTGGCTGAGGCACGTGCAGCAGCAGCAGCAAGGGCTTTGGCTACATTCTCACACTTTCAACACAGTGACAGGGCTGCCCACGGAAATGTCCCTGGAGAACAGAGACCCTAGTGCGGAGACAAGCCTGAGCCTTACACGCAGCCCAGAGGGTTAGAGTCAGTCAGCCCCCTGTGATTCCTGGCCCTGGAGCCAGCAGTTCCATACCTAGCTGAGTAAACTCACATTTTAACATTTGGTATTATTGCACGTTGTCCTGGTCACCTCGCTCTGCCTGGGATGTCAGCCTTGTTAGCAGGGGCTCCCAGGTGACATGCAGTGCTGCTAGTGCAAGTCACTCCCTCCATGGGCAGGCCGGTAGGGGTGCTCAGCTGAACCCTCAGATTCAGCCGGAAACCCTCACGTACGTGGTTTTGTTGGGATCAGGTTCCACGTTGCTCCATCCTGTCTTGAAAAAGACCAGCTGCCGACCTGATGGCAGAGGTGAGAGGTGATAGGACTGGAAGTTTCTCTCCCAGGTGGCAAAGCTACTCTCCCTAATGTGACTGCCGTGGAGTAACATGCCTAATGAGACTGCCTTGTCTCATTATCTCAACCTTCCTGTCTTATCATTATCTTTGGCATCTGATGGGGTCACTACCTGTCAATCTCTTCAGGGGATGTCCAGTTACCTCCCTTGGGATGTCCTTTCCCACTGGCTCACCTGTCCAAGTGGTCTGGTTGGTGACCACAAAGGCCCGGCACTGAGCGTGGCTCTCACAGACATCCACAGCCTCAGCCAGGTTGAACACTGACAGGAGGCAGCCTCCATGGTGGTAGGATGGCCAGCAGCGGTAGTCCTCCTGGGGGATGGTGCTGTCAGGGAGGCTCTGGTACTCTGTGGGTTGGGGATGGAGCTGAGTGAGAACTCTGTGTGTCCAGGCAGGAGGGCCTGAGCTGCTTCCCAAAAATGGCTGCATTTCTGAGGTGAAAGCTGAAGTTCACCCATCCCTCCTCCCATGGAGAAGGCAGCTACCATTATGAAACTGGGCTGACCACTCAGTCTAAGCTCAGACTTGGTTTTGGGGAGGCACAAATCCTCCAAACCTAAAGGCACACAGCTGATCCAGGCAGCATATAACGGTGTAAATGCACAGACAGCAGCTGTGAAGGCTGGGGCTGGGTATTTTTGATATACAAAGCTGGGCTTCTCAAGCTTCATTGTAAATGTGGAGCTCCAGAGAATCTTGTTGCAGTGCAGAATCTGATTCAGAAGGGCTGGAGGAAGGCCTGGGAACTGACATTTCTAGCCAGCATACACATGGAGTAGCAGGAGTTTAGAGCACCCCTTCCAGCCTACTTTTACTGGCTTTAGGGAGAGGTTAAGCAAGCTCCTCAGATAGGAAGAAAGTAAAGGATGTTTCTAGTCAAGAGGTATACAAATGAATGCAAAACAAAAAAATTACCATTTTGGAATACACAACTTTGGTGTTTGGGGGAAGGGCTGGAGGAAGAATCTAAAATCTCCCATTACACAGAGAGAGCCCCCAGAGGCTCTAACCTCCCCCCTCCATTAGGAACCTGCTCACTCAGTTGTAGGCTGCTTGTTCACCCCAGTATTTCCCGCTGCCTGGGGAGCCCTAGCTCTGACTGATAATGCAAAGCCTTGGGCCTCTGGCCACCCGCCTCCTGCCTCCTTCTCCTCCTAGGGACTAGACCAAAGTCCAGGGCTGGCTGTGATTTATAGCCCCATAAACGGCATCCTCAGGGACAGAGCCAGCCATTGTTCACCTCGTTAAACTTTATTTACGGGGCTAACGAGGG
This sequence comes from Galemys pyrenaicus, assembly GCA_019455555.1. Classification (NCBI taxonomy): domain Eukaryota; kingdom Metazoa; phylum Chordata; class Mammalia; order Eulipotyphla; family Talpidae; genus Galemys; species Galemys pyrenaicus. The sequence goes on from JAGFMF010012281.1 coordinate 14,852,167, forward strand.
CTCCCCCCACCCCTATGACTGGCCAGAGCTCCCTGAATATAGAGGTTGCCCACCCTTTGCCTGCCTGCCAACTATGACCAGGCCCCAGGGCCTCTACCCATAATCAGTGGCTGGAATTCTCCCCTTGCTCTGGGGCTTCTTGACTGGCTTCAGAAGTCAAGCTCCATTCCACCTGTAGCTTCCCCTTTAGTCCCAGAAGAGTAGAGGAAGGAAAGAGAAAGCAAACATATATTGTGTTCCAGTTGTGTAACAGGAACCGAATCAACTGCTTTCACACATTTTACTTGGCATTTAATTCCCTTAAGAATTTTATGAGGCCTGTAATATCAAACCCAATTCACAGATGAGGAAAGGAAAACTCAAAGTATAAGTGATTTGCTCAGCGTCACACAGCCAAGATATAATGGGGTTTGGAATCATCCACAGGGTGAGTGTTAGTACCCACTCTACAGTTCAAGGAAGAATTACAGTTGTTCTAGCGCAGTTAGAGGTGGGATCTCAAAGGGAAGACTACACAGTCAAGGGTCTCTGCATTACTCCAACTGAGCCATGCAGGGAAGAGTCACTTAGCCCATTAGCCCCTGCTTCCTGCTCCCCAGGAGCCCAGTCCCTGGATCCATGCCAGGGCCACTCACCTGCTTTGCTGCCTGCAGTGGCATTCTGCAGATACTGCCCACTCCGGTACAGGTGCAGCACCTTCTCCAACTGGGTCAGCGTCTCATCCACCCCCCAGGTGAGCTCTCCTGCAGAGTGCAGAGTGGCAGTGAGTGGGTATGGACCTCCGACCCCTGCCTGAAGTTGGCAGCCAGCTGCCTCTTCCTCTTGAGCCTGGGTCCAGATGGACTGGGTTTGACAAGAATGCCACCTTGGGAAATGATGATTTCTGGGCCATGTGATGACCTGGGTCATTCTTGTCCCCCTGCCTGCCAGGCAAGAGGCAGAGTTATGGGAAACAGCTGGGTCGTGGGGTGCTCACCTGTGGCATTGACAATGCTGTCCAGCAGAGGCCGTAGTGAGGATGGGGCACTGTGAGGCAGGAGGTATGTGAAGAAAAACCTGCAACAGAGAAAAGCCAGGGGCTCAGTGGTTCGCTGTTTGGGGACACATCCTTCCTCTACCCCAACTTGGCTGCCCAACAAGCATACCCGGAGAGTGTGCCATGAGTCTACTCAGACTTGGGGTCCAGACATGCTAAGGCCACAACTGACACCACACCAAACTGAAATTTGAAGTCTGTTTCCCCATCCAGCCCCAGGATTTCTCATCCCCTTACCCCATACAATCCTCCTGGCTGTCCGGCATCAGACCAGCTTATGGCTGGGGCCTGGTAAAGAGTTTCTAGAGGTCAAGGGCCAGGGTAGAAAGGGGCAGTGCCAGTCCATTCCTACCGGCCAGAGGCTCTGAGTCTGACACTATTTTAAGAAGTCTCCAACTGCCACCCCCCTACCCAGAATCTCCTTGGACCTGACTATTTTTAGCTTATTCGTCAGGAGCCTGAATGTTCCTTTCTCGGGTGGAAGCCTTTCCCCGCCCCTGCTCCTCCACTGGTTAAGCCTGAGTCTCCCTGCCCTGGCTGGACTCCCGGATTCCATCTTGGCTCTCTCCCTGCCAGGCCATGCTGGACCCAGTCTCCCGTTTGGGCCTTCCTCAGCAGAGGTGGAGGTCACCTGTAGGCATTGTAGAGGTTGCGCTTCTCATTCATGCCCTCACACCAGCCCTGGGCTGAGCAGGGCAGGGTAAAGTTCCTGGCTGGGAACTCGAGTACGCAGTCTATGCTGCCTGCACATGGCGTCTCTTCCACGCGTGCATCATCCAGATCCGTCACCTTCAGCTCCCCATCCACCAGCACAAACTGTCGGGGGCGGAAGTCCAGCAGAGTGACGGAGCCCAGCGGGGAGTGGGCCAGGTGGTGGAGGAGACGGCCCAGGCTGAGGCAGATCTGAGGGGTAGACACAGGCTGCTTACTGCTTCTCTCCTGTGTGGGGATCCTGGGGGACTTCAGGATTCCCTCCTTTGGGGTTCCAGACTTTGCTTGGGGGTTGGCCTTTCTCTTAAAGGCACCAATGCTCACTAAGGGCTGAGGCCAGAGGCCATCCAGGGGAAGCCAGTGGTTTTCTATTAACCCTTGGCTAGCCTGACCCTGAAAGTAACATCAAGTAAGTGGGAAATGGGGAGCAGGAAAGCCTGGGGCTAAGGAGTGTCCTGAGGTTGTGTCTCTAGTGTATCTGAGTGCAGTGTACAGGGCCCTCCTGCAGCCAAGCCGAGAGCGGGTGTGCTTGCTTATGTGAGGGGAGCAGGAGCATGAAATGGCAGGATCCTTTATGTCTTGCTTCTTTTTTTAACCCTTTGGCTGATGGCCGAGTTAGCTTTGCTCTGTCCTTCCCTCCCTCTCCCTTCACTGAGTAGAGCTGCTCTGGAGCACTGGCCTTCTAAGGCAGAACCATCCCCACAAGGAGCTGGGGCCTCCTCCCTGCTCACTCGGAATCTATCCTCCCAGGAAGTCTGCAGCAGCTGGATCATTTCCACAGGGGCTCCCAGCTCCGTGATGGTGGTCAGGGTGTCCGGGATGTCCTCGCTGTCTTGGTAGCAGTAGCCATAGAGCTGGGGGAGGTCCAAGAAAGGTCATTAGGTCACAGGGTGGGGGCAGGGACAGAGGAGGGCTGGGCTGACGTGCCCCCTCCCTCTTTCCCCAGCCATTCCTAGGCCGTGGCTTTAGCTCAGGCCAGAAGAAAACAGCAATGTTGCCCTCTGTCGCTGCAGCTAGTGCTCCTACTGACAACATGGGCACCTTCTTGCCACTCAGGTAAATGGGTAGTCCGGTCACCATGTGTCAACCAGCTGCCAGGGACTGCCTTACATACACAATTCAATTCTTATAAGCTTTAAGAAGTAGGTACAATTATCTTCAATTCATAGGTGAGGAAACCACCTCAGAGAGGTTAAGTTACTTGTACAAGGTTACACAGCAAATAAATGCAGGAGCCAGAAATCATACTTATGTTGCTCTCATTGCACAGTTCGGTTCTTTTGAAAAATACGATTTTGCAAATCAACAAATTAGCAAATGTTTACTAAACCTCCCTTGCTCCTGTCCTATTCCACTATTCTACTTTCTGCAGCTTCATTTTTTCCTCTGTTCAGGTCTTATGGGAGGGAAAACAAGCCCCCCTCAGGACTGGAACAAGTGTTAAGGATAAAGTAACTAAGGGGCAAATCCTGGGGTGACTTTGCATATATCCCTGGGTGTGGCTATACGGGATGATTGCCAGGGAATATTGGTTCTTTGCCGGCATGGTCACGGGGACTGCCCACTCCATAGAATCTGGGGGAGGGGCTCAGTACAGCTCAGCTGGTCAGGGGTTTCTGGGAAGCACAGCCTGACTCTGTCACCAACACCTAAAGCAGCATCCACAGAGAGCCCTGCTTCTCCTTGCTTTTAGCCTTTCCCACTTCATTGCTCATCAGCTAGGAATCAGATGGTGCTCAAATCGGCCAGCACTGGGTGGGGCAGGAATACAAAGGTTGGTGGAGTTGACCAGGAAGAAGTGGGGAGAGCTGCTGGTTGAGGCCTGGGGGATAAGCTCATGGGCTAGAGGTTCCTAAATACTGTCAACTTTTATGTTATCATTCACACCCTTAAAACATCTTTCCAGACCCTCACGTGCTTGCTTCCATCTCAGGGGTGCTTTTTCAGCTTCCTCTCTGGAGCCACTTCCCCAGTGTCCTTTGGCAGAAGTGAAGGCACCATTCAGTGTTTCAGCCATCAGACTAGGGCTGCAACTTGGGGGATCAAGGGACAGTCCCAAGCACCCTCTTCTTCCCACTCTCTCCACCCCCCCCCCCACCCTATACTGCCCCTGCATCAGCCCAGGGAGGCCCCAGACCCTGGTGGGGCGGGGAAGGTAAGGGGAGCAGCCCTGGGGCCTGGTTCTCATTTTCTTGCCCAGAGTCTGAGCCTTTGTGGGAAACTTCTGAAGGTTATTAAACACCCGGAGGTCGTTAAATGCGCTGTTAACGAGGTATTAATCAACACCCCTCAGGAAAAAATAAAAAGACACCATTAACCCCCCCAGGAAGCATGAGGCTGAGCATTTCAGTCGCATCTTTTGTTCGTTTGGAAGAAGAAATATACTCTAGCAGGGCCAGAATCTGGGCCCAAACAGACCTTGGGCCCCAACTGAGGCCTCAGGCCCTGGGACTATGGAGGTGGGAGGGAGGGAAGACCCTCCTGCCCTTTGACCCTAGGCTACAGAGGCATCTATCATGTGAGAGAGCTGTGTGTGTGTGTGTGTGTGTGTCGTTGAGGGGTGGGTTGGAGATGATGGTTGGTTGGATAGAGAGAGTTTGCTGAGGTCCCTGGGAGACCCGAGAAAGGAGTAGGAAGTATGCAGTGGGGGATGCTATCTGGGAATTTTCTATTAAAACCCGCAGCACCAAGTCTGAGGGGGAAGGAGCCTCTGGTGGCCTGGGGGAGCAGGAAATCTAAGAATCACTCTCTGGCTCTCCCCAGTTTATTGAACAGTCAACAGGGTTTGAAATTTTAAATGACTAAAAGGTATTAGAACAATATTATTTCTAATTCCCACCTAAAGACTCCTACGCAAGAAGACCCTACTGCACAGGCTTCTCTGGCAGCAGATGTGGCCTGGCTGAAGAAACCAGAGGGAAACTGGCTGGGGGTTGGGGAATAAAAGGGAGAGACCACCTAAATGCATACTGAGGGATCCCTTTCTCCCCCAATGGTATTTTTTCACTTTTCCCTGAACAGCAAGAACTTGTGTCCCTGCCCACCTTAGTAACCCCTAGGCAACTAACCTGTCTTTGGCCCTGAAAAAGCACCACAGCCAACCCCAGACAGACAGACCCAACCTAGGTATAATAAGGGAATGGGTGAAAAATATTCCGCTGAAGTTTTTTCTTCCCCTTTTCCTTCAGAATTGGGTTTGGGGACCAGACATTAGAGTGGAGGACTATTCTATGATATGTGTGATGCTGGTTAGCTGAATGCTTGCAGGAAGTTCGGTGGGGTGAATGAGAGGTTCCTTAAGATACTGGAAAGCATATCAAACCTCAAACCTGTTCTAAGTGAGGTGGGGGTCTTGAGTCAATTAACATGTAATGTCCTGCTAAGTTACTTAAAACCTTCTCAACCACCTCACAATCTGGATGACTCCCCAGGGTTTCCAAAAAGTTCCCAAGAGCACGGAGGAAACAAAGCAAACAAGATTCTCCCAGTTATGATGACCACATAACCAGCCACTCACTCCCTGAAGCTCCAGACAGAGTCAGCTACACAACCAGGCATAACCACCCACGACTGCTGATTCTGTCCAACCTCCTGCAACCGGTTCAGGGCCAGGACCTGGTTACAAGTGTCTGACCAGGAGACCTGGAGCCAACAGGAATATAAATAGCTCTCTCTGTCTCCTGTTTGCCAATGCCCACCCTGGGCCTGGTGTCCCCCATCTCACTTTAAGGAAGGAGAAAACTGGGTTTCTGGTCAGTTCTGCTAGGTGCAGAATGGTTAAACTCTGTGGGTTAGGAGGTGGATGGCATGAACAAGTTTCCTCTGCTGGGGGATATGCACACACCCTATGTTCACTGGGCCAAGAGCCGTCAGTGGGCTCCCCTCAGTCTGCCCAGACATGTGCAAAGGGAATGGTTTGTCTAATCCTAAGGTCTACTCATGGATGGAGACCCGGGGAAGAGCAGGAACTGTGTGTAAGAGGCCAACTCTTTCAGGCTAGCCTGAAGGGAATAAGGTGGGGGTCACATCTCTTTCTGAGAGGCAGAGTCTTAGGTAGTAGAAATGTGGGCAGTTGGTTTTCTCAACATTCTAGCCTCTTGGCCACATTCTCTAAGAAGATGCAACATTCAGACTCTCAGACCCTTAGTCAGTAGTCCTGAGAAGTGACCAAAGACCCAGAGTTTTCCCCAGTGTTTCAAGGGCCCACTCTAAGGCCTGGGGTAGATTCTGAGAAGAGTGGTTCATTTTCTGGCCTACGACCCCAACCTCTAGAGTCCTTCCAGAGGCTTCCGGGTGTGGTAGGGAGTGAGGACACTTTCTGGGAAATCAAGCCTGACATAGGGTCTCTCTCTAGCCCATCACTGTCTCATCCTACCTTCAAAGACAAACAAGTTACTGTTTACAAGTTGAGAGAATGAGGTTCAGATTCCACCAAGAAAGGGGACTCTACTACTGCAGTTAAGATCCTGACTCGGGAATCTCTACACCCCGCCTCACTCTAAAGTTATTTCGCTGATGCCCGACACCTTGGTTGCAGGCAGAAGAAGGATCCTAAGTCTTAACGGACCCCGGGCCTAAGTTTTGGGACCTTTATCTTCAAGGACTGCGGTGTGGAAGCTGTTAAGGGATGCGAAAGGCAGGGTGTTAGAGTGGGAAGCATTCCGGTTCAGGTTCTGTCCTTAACATGGACTCAACCACGGGGAGTACGTTTCTTTCTAAGACCAATGGTTCTCTTTCAGCACCGAGTGACCCGGCCTGGGCACTTCCAGCCAGCACCCTTACCTCCCGCACCCTCTCCCTTGTACCTGCAGCACGTTGGGGTGCCGCAGCCTCTCCAGCAGCACCATCTCCTTGAGTAGCTTGTGGGCCGCCAGACGATAACAGCCCCTCCGTGCCCCGAACTCGCGCACGCAGCTGCCTAGATCGTGGCCGCTGAAGTCCACCGCCTTGAGCGCCACCGCGGCGCCGCCGGGCAGGCGGACCCGGTATACGGCCTTGGTGTAGCCTGAGCCCACGTACTGTGCGCCGGACACGTTGCGGAGCGCCGCGCAGCCCAGGCGCGGGCCCCGGCCGGGGGAGCCGAGGCCAGGAGCAGGGGGCCAGCCCGGGGCGCCGTCGGGCAGGGGCCGGGCCCGCGGGGGCCGGGGACGCTGCAGGCCAGGCCCGCTCGGAGCCAGGTCCATTAGGCGCCGCCGCTCCGGCCGGCCGGCCCCGGGTCCCGGGCCCCCGCGGGAATAGCGCTGCACCTCCTCGTAGCGCGCCCGGATCTGCCGGGCCAGCTCCCCGCGGCCCCCGCGACGGCCCGGGCCCGGGGCCGGCGAGGGCCCCGGGGACTGGCCCGGCCGCGGAGGCTCCGAGCCCGGTGCGAAGAGCACGTTGAGGACCGAGCCCAGCAGGAAGGAGGCGCAGAAACCCGCGGCCACTGCCGCCCGCCGGCGCCGCATCGCTCCCCTCCCCCCGGCCGGCCGGCCCGGCGCGGCTCCCCGGCCCCGGCCCCGGCCCCGGGAGGCTCAGGCTCCGAGGCGGCTCCGCTCTGCGCCCCGCCGGCCCCCTGCCCAGTCCGCGCGCATGGCTCCGGCGGCCCTGACCCCGGCCCCGGCCCCTCGCGGGCGGCACATCGGCCTGACACTTGCCTCCCTCGCGCCCTGCCCCCGCCGCTTATAAGGCCCGGAGCCGCCCCCGCCCCCGCCCCCTCCGCCTCCGCCTCCCGGCTCCCGGCCCGAGCCTGTCCTCGGCGCCGCCCCCTCCGGCCGCCCGGCCCGGCCTTCCCCGCTGACTGACAGCGGGACCTCCTCCCGCGGCCGTCCGGGCCTGGGAAGCGGTGTGGAGGCGGCTCCCGCCCAGCCCGGCCCGGGCCCGCGGAGCTCCGGGAGAGGGAGAGGGGGAGGGGGAGGGTGCCGCGGCGGCCCCGCGACGCGTTGGTGTCCCGGCCCTGCTCAAGGGCAGATAACGGGGCGGGGGCTGCGGGATAACGGGACGGAGAGGCGGATAACGGAGCCACCCTGTGGGATGGGGGAGAAAATAAAGGGGGCGAAGCCGGCGGGTAACGGACTCCGGCGTGGACTAGCAGATGGGTCGGGGTTGGGGATTTGTGTGATCCCAGAGCACGCTGCTGGAACCAGGGGGTCTTGGGACACATGGACTGAGAGAAGGCCCCAGGGTCTTGCTTCTCGGGGCTGAGGCCCGGCATAGCTGCTCCTCGTTCAGTCCTGGGGGGCGGGTGCCGCGATGTGGGGCTCGCACCTGCAAACGTGCGTGGGATGAGAACTCTGGGATCTGAAGAATCATCGTCAGGTTCAGTCTCTTTTACCAAGTCTGATTTTCCTCGTCCCTGAGCCCCAAATTGAAGCCCTCCCCCATCCCTACAGTTTGACGCGGTCAGCCGCAGATCAAGAACCATATGCTCGGCGGCCTTTGCGGATAGAGCTCATTTGTGCCCACGGACGTGCGTGGCTCAGATAGCTTGTGGAGTGTGTGCACTAGAATATCCGAAGTGGCCACTATAAGCAGGGAGTATGTACCTTGCGTGTAAGTTGGTGCTGACTCTGCCAGAACTTCTGGTCCCTCCTCCTCCCTCCCTGATTGCATCATTAGTGCTAATTGAGGGGCTTTCACACGCCAGTGCATTAGCTGTTTGGAGTGAGCTCCCCCCTCCTGAGAGAGATAAGCCACTGCACCTCCCCCTCTCAGCCCTTCACTTACTCACCGCCCTGGAACTGTCCACCTATATACTCTCGCCTTCCTGGGCACCTTCTTGCTCCCTCTGATGCTGAACTGCTTAATCTCTCTTCTCCCCGCAGTGTCTGAGATTGGCTAGGGAGGAATGTGTGTGTGTGGGGATGATGACCTAGAGCCCCCTCTTTTAGGTTGATCAGGAAGGGGTGATTTTCCCGTGGGAGAGGTCTGGTATTCCTGCAGAATACAGAATGACTGATGAAGGAAAGGTAGAAATCTCTGTCCCGGTCTTTTGACCACGAAAGGTCTGAGGAGAGGATTGAGTCATTGATCTCCAGCCTGTGATCACACTAAGGTGGTGGTAGTGGGGGGAATCCAGCCCTGACTCCTGGGATCCCTTAAAGCCCCGCCTCATTTAGCAAGCTTGAGAAAGGCAGTTTGGAAAGTCACCGTTCTTCTGAGAGCTTTGGGTTTGGTGGACTGTGGTCTGGTCCTGTTTAGCTGCTCTGCCCTGCGCTGGCCCATCGCTGCTGGGGTGGGGGGACGGCTCTGAGCAGATGCCCTCCCCAGCCCTCACACCAGATGTCTTTGGTCTAATTAACTGTGCTGGGAAAACCAACCTGGGTTTGTAAACAGAGCTACTGGCTAAAGTCAACAGGGAGCAGCAGCAAACAGCAAACACTCCCCTCACACTCAGCCTCAATCCACCCTGGGAAGGGAGCTGGGCTGATCAAGCAGGCCCTCTGGCCCAGCTGAGTAAGGGAGAGCCCATCTCTTTCTGTCACCCCAATATGGCTATTTCCATATTGGTTACAGAGACTGCACTCTGGGTAGGAGCAAGGATGAATGGAATAGCCACCCCAGGATCTGCTCTGCCCCCTCCCAGACAGTCTTTCCCTATCTTCCTAGGCCCAACTCCCAATTCATGAGGAAGCCATTGTGTGTGTGTGTGTGTGTGTGTGTGTGTAATGGGGGAAGGAGGTATTCCTTGAAGAGCTTTCTCTGGGGCCTGCTCTGTTCTCTGGTCTTAAAGAAGTCTCTGAGGTAGGACTTGGCATTGGGGTCTGTAACTCAGAACTGGTGAATATAACGTGCACATTGTTAAGTTCATTACACATCATGTAGGTATTATAATAACATGTTCTGAAACTAGATAATTATTCCTGTGATATCTTTGCCAAGCTTCAGGGTTTCTGTTATGGTTTGCAAGTTCGATGCACATAGAAGCCTGAGAAACAGGCATAAAGGTGCATAGGATAGTCACATATATACCTCTCACAGGAACAAAGGCATTTCAATCCTCCCCTTCTCACACTTGCTGTCTCCCTCATCAGCTCTCAGACACACTGACATATCATATGCAATCTGAGATGGAAATAGGTTTGGGGCCTTTGAAAGAAAGAGGTTGAACTTTTGAACAGATTAGACTTTCTGAATTGGTAGTTCTTGAGGTCTTAACCAATTTTCCATATTTGCTTTTTTTTTTTTTTGCCACCCAGGCAGTAAAATCATCGTTTCAAAGAATTGAAAAAGACACACAGCTGCTGTGTCAGAGTCCAGATCTCCAGTCAGAGGCAGACTGGAGTCTTCAACCCGGGTCTGACTCAGTGCTCAGGGCCATTTTCACTCGAGTCCTCCAGCTCATTCAGTCACAGAAGACACAGACCAGAGTAGCTGCCAGTAGAATGGATGTTCAGTTCCTCACACTCATCATGTTTTCCTGCTCCTCCCTCTTCCTACCACGCCCTCCACCCCACCCAAACACTAATTTGGACAGCAATCCTTTGGAAGGAGGCAGATGGCTCAGACTCCAAATTGCTGAATTTCTTTGGAAATATCTTCTAGATACGCCCTTTCTGCCTGTTCTGTCAGCTCATCCTAGGCTGCCAGGAGGGCAGTCCCAACTCTCAACAGCTCTCTTTATTGTCTACCTTTTCCCTTCCAGCCCAGATTTCAAACTCTTCTTTTGGTTATTACTCTCCTGGTGCTAAATCTGAAGGACAAAGTGAACTAGGCTTCAGGCCTTTGTGAACTGGTCCCAGCCATCCACCTAGCCCTGTTCTCTTCATCTCACTGCCCAGAACTAGACCTCCCAGTCAGGTACCTGCACTGTCCTCTAATTTGCAGACCTCATTGGCTTTTTCCTACCTTGCCCCCACTAGTTCTGCCTGCCTGAAGTCCTCCTTTCTGCCATCACACTTAATCCTTGCTAGGGGGTTCCTCAAGGTCTCCTAGAGAGAAGTAAGTTAGAGATGATACCTCTTCAACCCAAGTCTATAAATCCCTGGGGCTTTATTTCCTTGGAAAGGAAATATACAAAATGTATTTTTAAGGTTTTAGAAATCTTGATGTAAAGAGGACTTGGAATGACAAAAATTTGGGTTCATATCTTATTAGTTGCATTACTTTCAGCAAACTAATTAACCTATCTGTGTTTTCATTTCCTCATTAAAAAGTAGGAGATGATAAGAGTAACTACTACATAAAATTAAGTGGACAAAATGCAAAAACATATAAAGAGCCTGGCATAGGATAAACCCTCAACGTGTGAGCTATTGCTAGTATTAATAATGATGTTAAACAAATAAACATCTGTGACGACATGTTAAACAACTTACTTGGCTGTCACTTTGTCTGGAGGCATAAATGACTTTAACAACTTTCTATCCTGGTTTCCACTAGTGAAATCTCTCAGCTTCTGGGCTTTTTGTCTGTCTGGGATTTTCACCTCTTTCCTAATCAGCAAACCAGGGTTGATCAGAAGATGCCTCCCACACACCTCCTAGGCTGAGGAAGAAGACCAGGAATCAAGGCCTGACTTCTGGTGCCCCAGTGACCAGGGAAGGCCTAGACTGTGGTCCCTGAGGCAAAGGGCTGGAGGGAAGGGCCTGATTCAGAAAAGGAGAAGGGAAAGAGGTGGAGTCAGGCAGCCTTCTCCCCTGCCCCCACCTCCCTCAGGTAGGAAGTGAAGCTGACGTTTCCAAAATATAAAAAACAGATGATGAAGGTCAGGTTTCCTATATACTGGAGAGCGGGAGCCCCAAGGCAGAGTCCCCAAGAAATGATCTGAGACAGAGTTGGGGTAGGGAAAGAGAGAGAGAGAGAGAGAGAGGGAGAGAGAGGGAGAGAGAGAGAGAGAGGGAGAGAGAGGGAGAGAGAGAGAGAGAGAGAGAGAGAGAGAGAGAGAGAGAGAGAGAGAGAGAGAGAGAGAGAGNGAGGGAGAGAGAGAGAGAGAGAGAGAGAGAGAGAGAGAGAGAGAGAGAGAAAGAGGGAGAGAGAGGAAGAGAGAGGGAGAGAGAGGGAGAGAGGAGACAAGATAGACAGACATGATGCAGAAACATGGAAACAGACAGAAAATCCTGAATCCCGAGAAGGGTAGTCAGACAAAGACAAAGACAGAAAGCCGAGGGCTCAGGAGGGATCATTCCACTGTTTCTGGAAAAGAGCTTAGTTCCCTTCCATGGGTCTCAGGATGGGAACATGAGCCATTTTGGCTCCCCAGCAATGTCAGAGGGTGAGGCCCTCCAGGACCCAGAAACCAAAGGCTCCATGAGCTCTCAGTCTCTGTCTGTCTGGGTCAGTCTCGTCCCTCTCAGTCTCCCTCTCTAGGCCTCACTCTGTTCCTTTTCCTCCCTCCTGCTCAGAATTACCCACCAGCCCAGGGAAGCAGGTTTTGACAAATCTTTATTTCTCTTTCCTGGCTATCTGAAATGTGTGTCTCCTTACTGTTTCCTTTGACTGGGGGAGATGGGGTTCGGAGGGGGACTTGACACCCTCAGAAACAGCTGAGAGGTAACTGCTTAGAGTTATCTATCACCTAGAGGAAGGAGTGAGGGGCCTGCTGGAGTGTTGGGATCTCGTCATGAACTGAAACTGCCTGAAAGACCCTTTAAGGGGAGGAAGAACAGTGAGAGCTGAGCCCCAGAATCTCTTTTCCTCAGGCACATGGAGAGGCAGGTAGAGAGATGAGGAGCTGACCATTGCATCAGTGGGTGATAGGTGATAGAGGTGAGAGGACAGAAGCCTCTGCTTTTGTCTAGAGGCCGTTGCATGGGAGAGGATGAAGATGGAAGCATAGGTTAGGGTGATTTGAATCTAATACATCACACCTTCTCTGACCAAGCCAAATATACCCTGTGTCAGTGGGGCAACATTTCTTCCAGGCATAGTTAAATAGAAAGAACCAATTCTTTTCTAGCAGCCTCAGGGCTGCGGTTTGGAGCTTAGAGAGAAAAGAGAAGAAAGAGAGGTTGTTGAGTTTGTGCATCTGGTTCTGGACCTGGAGAGGCCTGACAATTCTCTCCCTCTTCCCTCCAGGCTGCCCCAGGGGGCTGACCTGGACCCAGGCCCAGAAGACTGTTCCTACAGTTAAGGAGGTCTTGGCTCTGCCTCTGCCCTCAGGAGCTTATGCTATAATTGGGAAGATTCATCCCCAAGCCATCAGGGACTAATACAAAGGAGAATGTGGAAGGTCTGGAGTTGGGGTGGCCAGGCTGGAAAGAGCTGGCCCTTCCCTGGAATTTTGATGGAGAACTGTTATGTACTGAAAACCTGCTATGTGCCAGTTACTGTCTAACCTCCGACACGTACTCTGAGGTCAGTGTTATCACACCCATTTTACAGATGAGGGAACTGAGGTTCATGAGATTGAGAAATCTGTGAAATGTCACACAAATTGTTAAATGGCAGAGCAGACCACCATGCCATCAGGAAATAGGAACTCCAGCGCTGATCTCAGTCCTTTGTTGACTTGGGAATAAACAAACAAACTAATTTCAGTCAAAGTGAGAAGCAGAGAACCAAGACAGAAGGAGCCAAGATGGAGATTCATTAAAGTTATTCTTTATCTCCAAGCAACAAAGCTTGGTCATAAGTGTTAGATTGTTCTTATTAGTACTAATAATAAATAATTAGGATTAACTAATAATTAGATAAATAATTAGGTAAACTAATAATGATAATAAAATTTTATTATCATTTAGTCCACCTTATACTTCTAGGATAGAAATATTGCCATGAACTTTAGTTTTCAAACTGAGAAAATTGATCTATAGAGAGATCAGGTAGCTTGTGGCAGAGCTAGGAGGTTGGACAGAAGGGACTCTAACTGCACAGCTGTGCTCTTCCCTCCTCTGTCCTGTGGTCTTAGTTTAGTTCATGGTTTGGGTCGATTTCAGCTATAAAAATCCCAGGGTTAAACTTTCTAAGCCCAACACTGCAATCTTGCTTAAAACATGGATTTCTGATGATGTGTGAACCTTAAAGGACAGAGGCAGGGCCTGGGCAGGGGAGCAGGGAGAAGAGGAGGGAGACTCTGAAAGAGGTACAGCAAAGAGACTCCCCCACTCCTTCCCCTTTCCTGCAGGGGAGAGAGAACAAATGAGGAGGGATGGTTTGCAAAGGGTTAATGAGACTCTGGGCGTCTGCATGGAATTAAAGTAATTATTTGCAAAATTCCAAAAAGCACAAAAAAGGAAGTAAAAATTACACAAAATCCCTCCATTAAAGGAGATTATATATCATAAAATGTGAAAGCCACCTTGCCTGCCCCTCCAACCCCACCTGCAGAGGTAACCACGATGAACAATGTGGCATGAAAAGACCCCCTAAGATGCTCCATGTATTCTTGGTCACCTTCCCCACCAGCTGCTCTTGGTGACTTCATTTCTGTACCAGCAGGCTCCAAGACACCTCAGAGTCTCTTTGATACTACCAAACTCAAATTCAAGTCCCGTATTAAGAAGAAAAAGTCTCTTGGACTTGCTCCTTTATTTTCTCACTGTCATCTTTCCCAGTCCCCAGGTTCTTTCTCTCACATCTGGTCTCTTGATTGGGTCTCCCACCTCAAAGCATGTATGGGCACCAGATTCATCTGCCAAGAACACTGCTTCCAACACATCATTTTCCTGTTCTAAAATCTTTGATGATTTCCCATCATTTGGAGGATAATTTAGCTTGGCAATTGAAGTCAGTTGCAACCTCCCTCTTACATCCCTGTATCCATAAGTACTTCCTGACTCCACGTTGCAGCCTGGCCAGCTGCTCCACCAATCTCAGAGCACTCTCTGCTGCTCCTGCCTGGTGACATCCTCTCATCACCTAGCCAAAACTTTCCCATCCTTCAAGGCACATTTCAAGACTTTTTCTTCCAGTAATCTTCCTGACTGTAGCCCACATTTTTTGCTCCTTCTCCAAAGTTCCTGAACATATGAAGGCTGTACCTCATGGTTCAGTGAATGTATTGGGGAGGATGGTGACCGTGAGTTCTTGTCAATAGCACAGAAAGCCTGTCAGAAATTACATGTATTTCATGATAAATTTTCTTGGCCAAGGAAAATGTTGACTTTCTTTGCTTGTGATCCAAATAATGCCTTGTCCCCCATCCACATCTTAGTCTGGTCACAAATTACTTTGTATACAGACTGAACTTTCTCTCCTCTTTCTGTCTTAATTGATTGTTGATATGATGAATAACCTAACTAAATGAAGTTGCCGCTAGGTGTTCAATCTTCCCTTTCCGCTCATTCTTTTTCCCTCTTTAAATCTACTTACTTACTCTATTTTTTAAAATCATCTACTCTGTACCTAATACCAGGCAAATAACCAGGGACACAAAGATGAATAATGGGATCTCTGTCCTGAGGTATTTCTTGAAATATCTTTGATAAGAGTTCTTCTGGGTCTCTTTTCTGAGATCATACTCCTCAGATTACTTAGTTGTTGGCTATTGTTCCTCTCTAACAGGAACCCAGGACCTTTGCACTTGCTGTTCCCTCTGTATGGAAAGCTTTTCTGTCAGACCTTCCTGTGACTGGCTACTTCTCTGTATAATAAAACTTTGGTTCAAGTTTCATTTCATCATCTGGACCTCCACTAACTACTCTCTACCATATTCCTGTCTTGTTCTCAGAGTACTTATCATTGAAACTTGCTTCATATATCAGTTATGTTTTCAGTTTTTGTTTTGTTTTGTTTTCAGTCTTTCCTTATTAGACATGAATGCCTTGAGAGCAGGAGCTTTGTTTTGTTCACTGTTGTAGGCTCAAAACCCAAGTAGTGGTGCCAGATAGTAATTACTCAGTAGTTAATTGTGGGAGGACAAGATATGACATTGCAGATATCTTTGCCATCTCAAGCTGAGCCCTCCCTCTCTTAGAGTTTGGACACTGAACATCTAGTAAACGTTTGTCATCTTATTTTCTTCGGGACTATCAGCCTTATGCCAGAGGCTAAAAAATAATTGTCTCCTCATTAGCAGAAAAAAAAAAAAACAAAAACTTCTCCTGTCTTAACCCAGCCTCTTTATCTTGAGTTTGCTTTCTGTTTCCTGAAACTTTGACTTGGCCTGCTCAACAGAATTTACCTGCTTGTGTCTCATTCCCTCAGAGTTCCACTTTGTGACTTTTAAGGTGACAATCAGTTAATCCAATAACAGAATCCTGCTAATGTGCTAACGGGAGAGGGTGTATAAAAGTCTCCTAGCTCCCTCCCTTCTGACTCAGGTAACATCTGTGCATTGAACAGGGCCCTTCTGGAGACAATTAAATAAATGCTTTATTGAAACAATAAAATTAATAGGGGTCTCATGGAACTCAATGAAAGGTTTTTAAAAATTAACTTCATTGTTTTTTAAGCTTCAAATTAAACTTTGCTAGGCAAGGGAGTGGAGTGGGGTCAAATTTTCCTTTAAAGCAAGTCCTTGCTCACAGCGCTGCCACTGGGGGGTAGGGATCTCAAGCCTGAGCTTTCCCAGGGAAGGGCTTCCTGGGGGAACTGCTGTCCCTGTGGGGGCTTGGCTCCTATGGGTGCCTACAGTAGGAGGTGGGGTTTTTCAAGATAGTAGGTTTGGTTCTGGGCCTGTGACTCTGTGATCCCATAGGTTGATTTGTCCTAGGCTTCATGGGATTTGGGTGCTCTAGGTCAGGTGTCCCATCAAAGGAAATGTCACAGTGACATTTGTCATGTTCAGTGACTGAAACAATGAATGTTGGGGGTATTCATTCTACCAGGAAGTAGGTGGGACATGTGTCTGGTTTTGTATTCTTCTGCATTCAAGTCTATCCATTCCATGATGTTGCCTCATACCCCCTACCCCTGCCTTGCAACCCATGGTCACCTATTTCTCCCTGGGAACCATTTGAACTTCAAGACAAGTCTAAGAAGTCAGGGTTTGTCAAATCAGTACATTTGACCAGAGTTTTGGGAAAAATCTGTGGGTGTTTCTACTGGTGGGGGCCAAGAGCTGGTGTGACTGGGACCAGGGGACTTCCTCATGAAGGATTTGCCCATCTTGGCAGGTGTGGGGACCCTGGACAGGGAGATTATTATGGAAGACGTGGTGTTCTGTCCAGATGGATGGAGTTGGTATAAGACTGTCTTCAGGACTCCTCATTATTCCTATCAAGGTAGCACGCTGATTCAAACCATCTGTGGGCTTGTGAGGTCTGATTAGACTTGGCGTTTCCAACTCTGGGCTCCCGACTTACGCCCTATGCAGTGTGAGGAGCAGGCTGGGGTGTGCTTGAAGTCCGGGATGGACTCTCTCTCTGAGCCCATACTCCTTGCCCTTAGTGATTTGGGGCTCATGCAGCAGCAGGGCTGCTCCCCTGGGCTGCCAACAGGCATTGGGAGGAGTCCTGAGCTGAAAGGCAGAGTGCCTGTGCTCTCCACTCTGTCCTTAATTAGCCGTGTGACTTAGAGCAAGGTATTTTGTTTTTACAGCAATTCAGTTTTTTTTCATCTGCAAAATGGGAATAATGGTATCTACTGTGGCTGTTTTGAGGCGCAAATAAGGTACAGTGAGAATTACTTTGAAATGTATGAAAAACGAGATTGTACAAAGATGGTTCTTTTTATTAATGGTGCTTATTCCCTCTCTCAGGAAATAGCTCACTTGCCCTGCAGTTGCTAGCTTATGAGTGCTGGGTTCAACACATCTTTTGGCTCTGGAAGGGAGAACCAAGCTGTTGGAGTCTTTCTTTATTCATTTGTCTGGTGCCTCACTCCTCCTGGAGGCAGCTTCTACCCCTTTCTCCCACAGTCACCTTCCTAGTCCCCCACACTAGAGAGATCTTGGGGTGGTCTGACATGTCCCACTTCTTTATTCCCTTATTTCTGTTCTGTCAACACATCTTATTTCCTCCTCTGAAATTCATCCCAGACTCACCTTTTCTTTCCAGGTCCCATTACCATCAGCTAGACTCAGCCATTATCACCTTGTTTTCCCCTGGACCTCCCCCAGGTCTCCTCACCTATATCCCTCTTGCCCTCCATGCCTTCAAGTGCATGTCTGCCAGATTAAATCCCCCTCTACCCACTCCAAGGGCTCACTTTTTACCAGGCCACTCCCTAATTGTCTCATCAAGGCCATTCTTCCCTGGGTGCTCTCAAGGTCTTCACTCCTCTGTTACTTTCTGTGCAGCCCCATTTCTCATAGTCCTCCCCGCTCCCTATGTATCCACTTACAAGACTGTCCTCAAAGATGCTGTGTCCATTTCCACTTCTGTGCCTTTCACAGACCACTACTCTGCTTGGAGTGGAAATGCCATCTCTGAAATTGTCAATTCTCTCCCCTCTGCGTCTCAAGTCTAGCCATCACTCCTTAGAATATTCTTATGAGCTTGTCTTATGGGACATCTCCCTACTCCATCATCCTAAGTTCTTTTGCTTTTATTCGACAGTGTGCATTTAGCATCATTAGCTTACATTTCTTGTCCCCCTACCCTGCCTCCCTTACCTACATTATAAACTCTTTGAGGGCTGGGCCCTATCTTTCCTTTGACATCTAATCAAAGACTGGATGCCCTGTAAAATCTTTGTTGTATTGGGTGGACAAAGAAGTCTGGTTTGGTGCAGCGAGATTGAGTGTGGAGATCTTCTATTCTAAATAGAGATTTTGTGTCCCTCTGCTCCTCCCCCAACCCACCCCTGCTTCTCAGAATCTCCCCCTACCCCATGTCTTCATCCATCAGTAATAAAGCAGGAACAATAGGGGGTTTCTTTCTAATTAAAGGGAGCAGTTAGTGTTTCCACTTCAAAGCCCTGAGAGAGAAGACTTTTGTTCCTGGGGTCTGGGAGCTCTGGGAGTCCCGGTTGGGTTGGGGAGTGGAGCTCCAGGCCCAGCCAAGCATTAAGCTCGTGAACCTGAGATCCCCCCATTTGCAGGCAGAGAAGCTCAAATTTAAAACAACAACATAATTTGGTAACCTCGGCTCTGATAAAACAGTTGGGGGAATTTCTTCTCTCCTAGCGTCTGAAGCCAATGTTATTACAGGTGTGTGCTTGTCTCTCCCACACCCTCTGCAGCCCCTGTCGCCCCACCACACGCAGCACCCACACATGTGGCACACCACACACTCACACACATGTGGGACTCAAAGAGCACATGGCGTATGCTTAGTGGGTATTTCTCTTCACCCCCATTCACAGGGTGCTCCAGCTGTACTACCCCATACATCAATGGGGTATTCTCACATAGCTCTCTCCACGTCTAACTGCCCAAGAACAAGGGCTCTGCTTAAGAGCAGTCCTTTTTCTACACAGCTACAAGTTATTCCACCCAAGATGAGCTCCCTTCCTCCAACATATACTACGGCCCCAGACTCTGAGCAACTGGCTCAGGGTGATTCCTGCTCTGATTATAAATTGGCCTTATCTCTGGCCACAGACTAAGACTCCAAAGTAGCCAAGACTGAGACCCCAATGTAGTCATAGACTGAAGCTCCAAAGTGACCATAGACTGTGTCCCAGTAGTATTCATAGTCTGAGACCTCATGAAGAGTAGAAAATGGACCTAATAAATCATCCCACAAATTTGACCCATTGATAAGGGAGGTGGGAATAGAGCCTTTGGCCCAGTACCAGTGTTGAAACTCTGTAACCTCCTGACAGTCCATCCCATCTGTCTGCCCGTCCATCCATCCATCCATCCTTCCTCTTTAGAGCAATTATTCTTTCCCATATAATGTAAGCAAGGCTAAATATAGTCCCTGACCTCAACCATAGATTAATAGCATTAACTGTTTTGGCATTTACCATTCCACATTTCAGTTTCCCCTCTTTGACTTACTAGTCAGGTCACTTTAGATAAGTTATTTAACCTCTCTCAACCTCAACTTCCTCACCAGTAAAGTGGGGGAAATAGTAATAACCTCTAGAGATGCTAAAAGGATTAAATGAGGTCCTCTATCAAGTGCCAAGACAATGTTGGCACAAAGAACAGGTTCAATAAATAATAATGATCACCCACTCAGTTACTACTCATACTGGTAGGGATAGAGTCATACACATCTGAAAACACCAATGTGCAGCATAAGATCTTTACTGTCTGCTCATACCTGGATATGTTGGGGATGTCAGGAAAGACTTTTGTGGGGTTGGCAGGGCTCAGGGGGTTGTTGTGGATAGAAGCAGCCCTCGAACAGAGGCTTCAAGGAGTAGAAAATTGCTTGGTTGACCTGGTCTATTGGGTCCAACATACACGTTCCATTACAGTATATTTGAAGACCACAGAGAGATAATTTCTATGACACACCTAACCAGTGCATGCTACTAGCTGATGGAGGATAGTAATATTCTAAGCTTCCAGCAGCGTCTCAGAGGGTACTGGATAACAGTGATGCACAGTGATGAGGACACGATGCTGTGATTGCGGTAAAACAATAACATGATTAAGAAATGAGTGGCTAAGTCTTCTACACTGACCTTGCCCCCATCTCCTTTCCTTTCCTGATCCCTGCCCCCTCTCTCTTCCTTTCCTCTACTTTGTCTCTGTGGAGGACAGAGAGACACTTGTCCTGGTCCTCACTGCTTGCTTTCCTTATCCCCTTCAGGCCCCTCAGTCCGAGGTCTGGCCTGGCTTGACCTAGGGGGGCTGTTTCCGCACACGTGATGTGCCGACAGTGTGGGGCATGGCCGCCCTGCTGCGGCCTTGCTTGCTCCCCTGATTATTTCTCCTTAATTGAGCGTAAAGAATGTGAGGAATGTGGAGTAGACCGCAGGAGGAGGGCTGCTGCAGCCCCCTCAGGGATCTGGGATTCTGAGTTCTGCATGGAAGAACAGCAGATGGCCAGTGGAACCCCACCTAATGTGTGTCGTTCCTCAGACCCCCTCCCCACCCCAAAGTAGTGGATCCACTTCTCCAACCTTTGATAGGCCCTATCTCTGTTTTGGGGCTCTCTTTTCCCTCTTTGCTGCATGAAGAATTTCTCTTCTTTGTAAAACAGGTGTGATCTCCCTCTTTCCAGGAGTCTGTCTTGATTTAAACCCACCTGACAGTCAATGCATATCAATCTATAACTCCAAGGGAAACTCTAAAAGCTATTAATTGTCCTCTAGTGGAGGACAGGGCAAACAGTGCTTCTTACTACCTGTCAGCCTTGCGTGGCTGCTGGGAATCCTGACTGGGCTGTGGGGCGGAGTGTGTCCAGGTGGGAACTCTGGACACCTGCTGTTAGGAAAGCAGCTGGGTCAGTCACAGCTGGAGCGTGACTATGAGGAGCCAAGGGAAGGGCTGCCTGCCATTCCCCTGCCCACTCAGTTTCCAGCCCCCAGCTTCCCAGTTGGAGTGTGGCATGGGGAAGAAAGCGCAGGCTGAGGATCCAGATGTGGCTTGAGTTCTGACATCGTCTTGTGATACATTAACCATGTGACTTCAGGTGAATTTTTTCATCCTCTCCTCATATCTAAGTTGATGGTGGTATTACCACCCTTGTAAGTTGTAAAGATGAAATTAGTGTGCTTATGCATGTGAAGCACATAATAGGTGCTCAGGAAATATTGGTTTGGCCTTTTGGAGGACACTGGAAGAAGGGAGTTAGTTTTTCTAAAAGAGGTTTCGTGTCCTGCAAGTCAGCCCTAGAGAGCCCCATCGAAGGCACAGAGTGACATTGAGAAACACAGTCTTAGACTTACCCCCCAGCCAGGTGGAGCCTGAATTGCTCTTTGCAAATGAATGTGTCTGTGTAGTGAGAGAGAGAGAGAGAGAGAGAGAGAGAGAGAGAGAGAGAGAGAGAGAGAGAGAGAGAGAGGTGAAGTGCTGGGGACTTGGCTGAGGTTCTGGTTCTGTAAGGGAGGACAGTGACAGCTGTCTTCTTCCACCTCCTCTCCCCTGAGGCTGACCAAAGGAAATGACTGATTCTGCAATGGGAGGGGCTCAGGGTGTATTTAGAGAAAAACTTCCTGCCCAGGAGAGATGTTCTGTGCTGAGAGAGCTAATTGTCCTGAAATAGCCAAGTGTGGGCTGGTCTTATTTTCACAAATGGGACAGGAATGGGGGCTGACTGGGAGGCAGGGCCCAGATACAGGGGCTGGACAAGCTGGTCTTCCATGACTTCCTCCTACCCAGATTCAACTGGCTGCCTTCAGCCTCCTGCCCTCCCCTCACTGCTAGGTGGCTCCCTGGGGAAGCTCTGTCTGAGAGTGGCAAGGCTGAGAATGCCCTGATTATATTCTGCCACTTCTGGAAAGTCCCTGCTGTAAACCATTTGCAAACTTCTCCTGGGATGAAAATTCAAAACAAAGTGGGCAGTAAATGAGCCTCGTGAACGATGGTGCAGTGAGCTTCATCATTGGGGGTGTTTATGTGCAGGGGCACCTGAGCAGAGCCACAGTCCCTTCATCTTTATGGTACCCAAACTCTGGGGTATTATCAGAGCTTAGGTCAGGAACTTACCTGCTGGGCTGACACTGACATTTCCTCCATTTCCCTGAGGCAGAGATAGTACTGCTAGCCTCCCCTCTGTAGCAGGCATGCCCAAAGAGAACCCCAAGGTCACTGACAGAGAAGGCGTCCCGTGAAGCTGTTTCTGTGACTGGAGACTGAAGTCAAGAAGGGCGAGTTAGAGGAGAATGTAGTGTGATGGGAATGAGGCTTGCAAAGGGTGAAGTAGTGTTTATTTGCAGGAATCTATTTTCCTAGGATCAGGCTGAGCCTTTCCATGAAGTTAGACATTAGATCTCTCTCTTCCCCAGAGCTGCACCCCTCCTAGAGTCTAGCTCTGTGCATTATCCCCTCCTCTGGCCCCCAGCCTCATCCCCATCTGGGCCTACATTCCTGTTCACAGCCACAGCAGCCCTGGCGGCCCTGTCTGAGCCACATCTGGGGCTCTGACGGCCACATCTGCATCCGCCCCTCTCAGAGCCAGTTATTTCTATCCTGACTTTTATCTGCATCTGTGGAATCTGGAGAGGATCTGTGGATGGTAGGCTCCCAGGCCCAGGAGCTGTCAGTTTCTGGGGGTGGGTGGGGGGCTTCCGTGTTGCCACACCCTAAGGAGCAGCTCTGGTGGGTGTCAGTTGAGGGCATCAGCTTCCAGTTCTCTTCAGTCAAGGACTCCTTGTTCTCGGGTTTCAGACAGAGACAGCTGGGGAGCCCACCGTCAGAGCCCTCACATCTCCCTCCCCAGCCCCTCTCCCTCCTCAACCCTACTCTGCCTGTGCCATTCCCCACTCCCTCTCCAGGGGTGAATTATACTTATTACTATTACTAACTCCAGGTTATGGCTTCCACATGACCAATGGGGATGGTGCAGGAAGAGAAAGACCACTCTTGTTGCATATGAGAGGGAGGTAAGAGTGGGGGTCTAGGGGGAGGACAAGGTGGGACAGGGACCAGGTGGCTTTAAGGGACTACCCTGGCTATCTCAGGACAGGTCCCAGGACTGGCTAGAAAGGCTCTGGGAAATGTCAACATGCAACACTAGGGGCAAAGTCTGTGTGGCCAAGATGGGCCATGTTACAGGCCAGGAGTGTCCATGGAAAGACAGACTCTGGCTTTTAAACCAGAGCACCTTGAGCTGGGTCTCCAGGTGGTCTTTCATCAGGCTTCT
Source organism: Galemys pyrenaicus (assembly GCA_019455555.1). NCBI lineage: Eukaryota > Metazoa > Chordata > Mammalia > Eulipotyphla > Talpidae > Galemys > Galemys pyrenaicus. The sequence continues at coordinate 14,875,417 of JAGFMF010012281.1, forward strand.
TTCTGGCCAGAGTTCCCTGGCTGGGTCACCTTTTTAAGAGTGGCAAGGCTGGTAGGCGTGGAGGGTGCATTGAGCATATTTGATGTGGTCCTTCATGAACAGACACCGTGGCCATCAAAATTGTGACATATCCTGACCTAAAAAAGGGTGAAGGACTCCAGAGAGCAGGTACCTTCCTTCTGGTCTGGTCCAGACCCAGAGATGTCCTTGAAATGCTCCAGGCCGATGAGTGATTCCTCTAAACTGAAAGAAGCCCTCTTGGCTTCCCTCCCTGGACCAGAGAGAAAAAAGTGGAGAGATCCTCACTGGGACTGTGTGTGTGAGTTTGTGAAAAGCCAGTCTGGAAGTGTGTGTGTGTGTGTGTGTGTGTGTGAGAGAGAGAGAGAGTGTGATAAACCACTAAGCTTAGAAGATCATCATTCCTGTCCTGATTGAGATCTTTCCTCATTGTGTCTGGAATGCTCTGGGACCTTGTGATTTAGAATGACATTTTTTTTCTGGCATGTTCCCCAGGATGAATCAGAATATTAGCTGAACTCAAGTTAGAGTTGGCTGATCAGGAAGAGGACCCCTGAAATGGTGGTGGGAGTGGGAGGCTGTGGTGAAGGGTCCTCAGTGGTTCTGCAGAACTGGGCATTAACTGAGTTGGAGTATTGTGCTGGAGCAGACCCTTCCTGCCTAAGTTATGATTCTTGGCCACTCTGCTGTATGTTTCTTGGCTCTGGGACCTCAGAGCCAACTGTCAATATCTGAGCAGAGACCCCATCTGGATCTCATCTGACAGGGCTTGGTTTGGCATCTCGGGAAGCCATAACGCTCCCCATGCAGATAGAAGCCATCTTATTTGAGGCCATACTCGTCCTCTAAGACACTTTGATGGGAATAGTGGTCCTACCAGTCACATCCAGGGCTGCGAGCACTTAACCAGAGTAACTAGCCTGGTATTTCTCAGACTTGCATTTTTCATCTGTAAAAAGATAATAATAGCAATGCCTAACTCATAGGGTTGGTGTTAATTAAGTACAGTGAGAAACAGAAAAAGCCTGTAACAGTGTCTAATACTTTATAAATGCTTAGCGCATGCTAACTCTTATTGTTTGTTAATGCCCACCACACACTGACTCCTACGTGTGGGTCAGGCACATGATTTATAAGATTAGGGTGAAAGTCAAGTTGAGGCTATATTGGATTTTTGATGAGGGTGAAGGTACAATTTTGCAATTTTGAATAATGTTTGTGTTGACACTGGCTTGGGGTTCCTGTGAGTGATGAGTTTGGGATTAGGATGGCTTTTGGGGATGGAAGTCTCCAAGAGAAGCAGGGCTGTCGATGGAGCTGTTCTTGAGGAAGACTTCTGCTAGGAATGAAATGATAGCATCTGTCTAGAGCCCAGAAGATACTCAGGAAACACATTGTGTTCTGCAAGGCTGGATTTCAAAGGGTTCCCTGCCTGCTTATGCCCCTAGACTTCGTCAGAATTGCTTTGCCTGGCTCTGCTTGGTGAAGAGTTGTACACAACTCTTCTCAGGAGACCTCTAGGAGATTAGAGCGCAAGAGAATGTAGGGAAGTCATTGTGGTGGTCCCAAGTGTCTGGTTCTTCTTTGGGACTAGTCTTCACCATGTTCAGCCCCTTCAGTGCCTACCACACCCACATGCTCACCCTGCTGGCCTCTGATTCCAGGTTTGTATGCCCCAGTCCTCCTGCATATCTCCTAGGGAGCAGGGAAGAGACCTTGGCCTCCAACTTCCCCACCTTCCTCCAACCTTCACCTCCTGGGGGAGGGAGAGACATAAAAGCCGGATCTTTCCACCAGCCCCATCCTCCTCCCTCAGGCCTCTCTCCCTCTCCCTCCCCGGGCTGGCAGAGGCCAAAGAAAACACAGTGCTTTCCCCCAGCTCACTCTCCCCCTCTCTCCCTCACTTCCTGCTCCGGGAAGATGGTTTACTCCCTCCCCCGCCCTGGCTCTGGACCTGGCCTTGGTGTCATGTTTCTCTAGAGCTTCCAGAATCTGAGGCCCTTCCTGGACTCAGCTGGACCCCCTCACCTCTCTTGGGTTCACCCCTTTTGTATATTTTCTCCCTTCACTCAGGACCTTGTGTCCCAGTATCCTCATAGTAAAATTTTGTTCTTCAGGTGGTGGAAAAATCCAGGGAAGGAGGATTTTATTAGGGGTGGGACACATAGGATGAGAGTGGGGTGGAGAAGAGAACTCTGTGGGAGAGAGTCCTGTGGACACTGGCACTGAACACATGTCTTTCAGGCCTGCTGGTCCCATGAAAAAAGCTCCTTCTTGTGTCCAATGTGAATGATGTACCTGGAGCTGTGTGTCTAGGCAGCCCTGGTGGGTGGGCTGCCTTCCGAATCCTCCCAGGGGCAGTGCCTGAGGGTGAAGCAGCCCCCTTCATTTGTGGCCAATTCAGGAGATATGTCTCCCTCAGGGCCTCTTGATTTCCAGAACCCTGAACAATCAATCCAGTTTCAAGTTCAGCTGCCCTCCCCAAATTCCCTCACAGGACACTCAGTCTCATTTCCTTTGCTCTGGGTAGAGCTTTAGCCAAGAGTCTCTCGGCATCTGACAGCTTTGGGGGTTCTGAGGCCCTGCATCTCTGTTAACCCTGCTGACTTGCTCTCTCCCTCCATGAGTGACTCTTGCTCCTGGATCCTTCAGATGGTCTGTCTTTCTTTTTCACTTGCCCTCCTCTACTCACCTTGTAGACCTTGGGTCCCGTGAAGTTATTACTGCTCAGTTGACTCAGAAGTAGAAATCAAACCTCTGGTCTCTGGTATCCCTCTTCCTGGATTGCAAAACTCAGCCCATCACTCTGCAGTGGGGAAGATTTGGGCAAGACACTGGGCAGCTTATTTGTGAGATGGGAGCAGTACTTGTAACTGCACGATGCAGTTGTGAGCTGCTGTCACTTTTAAAAGAACTTGATGTGTGTGTGTGTAGCTATATAGCCACAATGGGGAATGCCTCTTCGTTGTGAGAGGCAAATAAAATAATGGAATCTGAAATGAAATTATGTGTGCTAAACTTAATTATGCTAACAACAGCAAAAAGCAGGAACTTTACAACCGTAAAATGCATGTGTAGCTTTTATCAAAAGATTTAAATCTTGCTGACACCAATATGAAATGATGGGTTGTGACTCATAGGAAGGTTATATGATTTCTGCACATGGGCTCTGACCTTGGGCACCCCGGCTGGGACTCAGAGAGTGGTTCTAATTGAATTAGCTGGGTGGGGGTGGGCGGAGATATAATGTCTGCTACCACTATGGGAAGAACAATCTTACTTCACTTCAAACAGAAGGGAGAAAAAAAAGATGAATGTCAAAAAGTAGTTCACATGGGAAAAGGAGTTTGGAGAAGCAAGATGTGTCAAGTTTCTCTGACCTGGTCTAGAGGGAGGAAAAATAGGATGTGAAGAGCCTGAGTAGGTGGGTGACTTGAGGGCGTTTATGTTTCAGGGGATGAGGGGGATATTTCACTGATGTGTTCTTCTGGGTTAAGTGTTACTATCTCCTCAACTACCCTTTGTTCTGATTCTGGGCTCACCAAGCAGCCTTCGGTGAATAATTTGACATTATCATCATGATAGAGAATACTTTCTAATTAGAGGGCAATAATAGAAAACATGCTTCTATGCCCTTTACATATATTATCTTATTTAATCTTCATGATAACCAATGATACAAGTTACTATTATTATCCAGATATTACAGGTGAGAGAATTAGGACACAGAGAAGTTAGTTAGTTTGCTCAATGTCTCAGAGATAGTGAGTAAGAACTAGGATTTGAACCTGGATATTCAGGCCCTCAAGTCCACAACTCCTAAGAACTTGCACTTGCAAACCCATTGTGGTTTTGCCTGGGGAGTTAAGTGTTCTGGTCCCTGCTGAGGGAGTGAGGGGTCAATCCCATGTTCATTTAATAAATTGAAAGTCCTGTGTCCCTGATCCGAAAGAGCACCTGTACTCCTATATTTATCGCAGCACTATTTGTAATTGCTAAGACCTGGAAACAACCCAAAAGCCCAAAAGTAGATGACTGG
>JAGFMF010012281.1:14879758-14898125 GCA_019455555.1 Galemys pyrenaicus
GGGGAAGAGGCCAGAGGGTGCACAAGGGACTGAGGTGATGGTTCACGGGTGAAATGGTGGTGGGTACTCCCTGGGGACTACAAATGATGTCAAATATAACTAATAATTAAAAAAAAAAGAAAGTCCTGTGTTCATAGCTGCTTCTGGGAATTTTGCTAGTCTAAGTGTGTTACTGAGAAACAGTAGCAAAGCATCCAATTTCTGTCTTGAAAGTCACAAGACAACACTGGAATATGATTTCTCAGCCTACTTGCTGCCCCATCGGCTACTCCAGTGCCTAGCACAGGGATGGCACTTGAGAAGTTTTTACTGCCAGACTAAAGTGGAGTCATCACTTGAGGGACTCAGAGGAGTCTCTGGGCAGTAGCTTGTTAGTGACCCCCAAACAAAAAGGTGACTCTATTTGTGATAACTTTTAGCAAAATTTCAATACTTAGAATTTTTTCCCAATGATTGCAAACTCAGACTAAATTGCTTAAAATGTGCATTTGTTAACACAAATCTATACTTGTGTTTTAAACGTAGTTATGGAAAAAAAAAAAACCTACTCCCAGATGTAAATTGACCTAAACGTGCCCACAGAATGTAGAGCAAGTCCAGGCCTTTCAGTGTAATCACTTTTGGGAGAAAAGTTTCCAAGAGGATTTTTCCCCCCACAAAGGCTTTTAAATGGAAGGAAAGTAGATGTTTCACAAACTCTAAGTCTTGAATGACTGCAAATGTCTGTAATTTGCAGTCATTTTTTTAAGGCTGAATTTCTATATCGTCCTCTGGAATGCTAACAGACTTATGAGAGAGAGAGAGAGAAAGAGAGAGAGAGAGAGAGAGGTTTCCAGCTTGAATGTCTTCAAAATGTCATCTGCGTACCCAGTTAACCTGAAGGCAGACTTGAATGAACCAAATTTCCAGGGCATGTACTATCTTAATATTATTATTTTTAAACTTTTTGACTTTTAAAATAATTATAGATTCATAGGAAGTTTCAGAAAAATATATATGGACTCTTCTACCTTCACTCAGTTTTTCCCAAGGGTAACATCTTGGATGGTATTTTTAATTAAATAGAGAAAATTAAGTGGCTTGGCATCTCGGTGGCAAACTTTCAGAAGACTGAATTTATACTTGAAAGACCACATTGATTTCAATAATGAAGGAAATATATTTTTGCCTAATAAACTAATTTGAAGATGTTTACAATCTATTTGGAATTTTTTTATATATCAAAAATGTAGAAATTGGCCCACAGCCACAGATAAGTGAAACCCACATTTCTCTAACATACAACCCTGTGTAATGTGAGCCCTGACCAGTCCAGCCTCATCGCCACTCCTCCACCATCTCTGTGTCCAGACCTACTTTAGTTCTCTCACAAATGCGATTCCTTCTATATAGGGGGCATCTTCCTTTTACTTTTTGCTTGGCTGGCTCTGCTCAACCTTCTTCTTTCATCTTTTTGTTACCTGTTGAGATCCTCTGAGCAATTATGCTATCATCATCTCTTGTTGAACCTTAATTTTCTTCATAGAACCTATCCCGATTTGTGATATTTATTGTTTATTTTCTTGTTTACTGTTTTTCTACACAAAATAGCTTGAGGTTGAGTGCAAGAACCATTTTGGAAGTTGAATACATATTTATTTGTTGAATGAATCGTGGGTGTTTAGAAATTCAAACTACAAAAGCAGCAATAATTACATTATATTATATTAACTTCATATTTTTCCCTGGAAGGATTTGTAGTATTCTCTGGGATTGGGTAGCCTCATTAGCAGATAACAAGTATAATAACATAAATAAGATATTTACTAATTTTTAATTAAAATATTGCTTTAGAAAGGGAACAACGTCATCTTCCCTCTACTACTATTGCCCATACTTGTCAGAGAATGAACACCTACTCTGGGCCAGCCTTTAGTTTAAAAAGACTTTTCACATGTATTGACTCATTTAATCCATATGAACCCCTGGGAGGCGGTCATTATCGTTCCCATTTTACTGATGGGAAAATTGAGCTCACAGAAGTGGTGAGACTTAGGCATAGGTAACACAGTTTGTCTGTGGTGGAAGTAGTAACACTCACCCTCTTTTTTTCTACCTTGGAAGAATTCCATAAGTCACTCTAAGTGACTCCTTAAAAAATTTGATGGTGTTTTCAGTGATCTGAAGTATCTCTTTATCTCTTCAGCAATTAAAAAATGTAAGTGTTCCTATAGTGGGAAGTAAAAGAAAAAAAAAGGAGTAATCATATTCAGTTATATAAATACTTCGTTGATGGCAGGTGAGAAATTCATGGCAAGAGATTCATGACTTGTTTATGTGCCACTGATTCTCTCTTCTTAAGACTATAAGTTAGGAAAATTATTTCAGCTGTTTAAGTCCCATTTGTGTCTTCCATATTTTAAGAATATAATGAAAAGCATTTGCCAGCTAAAAGGGTCTTCCCAGTCTGCCTTCTGAATGAGGGAAATTTTAGTTTTTTTTTTTGTTAACACATTGCTTTGTCATATTGCTTTTTATTTATTTTTTTAATTTTAGTTATTTTTGCATAGAAGAACTGGGATGAGACCTGAGGTGTGGGGGTTGAAAGAATTCACCAGACAGAGTAGGGCACACAACAGGCGGAACTACTGAAATACACTGCTGAGGGGAGCACTGGATAAGACAGGAAAGGTCTGCTGTGTGATGTGAGTCAATTCCCTGGATGGGGATCGTGTGGCAGTGGCTGGCAATAACTTGATAGCTCTGAGACTTTAACCCCTGTGCCACCAGGGAGGCCCTACAAAGATAATTTTTGAGAATATTTAGTCACTGAAAATCATATGACTTTAAAAACAAAGTGACTAGAGTCTACTGATATGCCCAGAATAGGTCAATTGTGGTATTTTTATGCTAAGGAATATTATATAGTAATGTAAATGAATTACAGTTATGTACATGAAAAATATAGATTCCCATCAAGATAATAATTGAACAGAAAGGCCAGACACAAATGAGAACATACTGCTTGATTTCATTTATACAAAATTTAAAATAGGTAAAACTCATCAATGGTGTTGGTATTGAAGGCAGCCCTTGGGAGATGGAATGAGGTAGTTATTCCAAGGGAACAGTCAGGGGCTTTGAAAATGCTCTGTTTCTTGATGATGCTTACATTGGTGTGTTTGAATCTTGAAAATGTTAAGGTGTATACGTAAAAATTTTTGCACATTCACTGTGTCTATTATACTCTCATGAAAGTTGGAAAAAAAAGAAAACCCTGTAGGTGCAATGGGATTATGGGAGAGCCTGGCTCGCTGTCAGGCCTCCCAGCATCTTTGCTTCAGACATGATGGTGGACTCTCTTCAATTCTGTCTCAGACTAGGCAGCCAATGGTGGGTAGGAGTCTTGGGCAGGCTCCATGGAGACAGCATGAATGGTCTGTAATTATACTTTTCCCTTTAGAAGAGGCATTTTTTCCCCCAAAAGAAAGACTTTAAATGATAGATCATTGAAGAACCTCCTTGATCTCATCTACTCCTGGAATCCTTCTCTCACTGACAAATGTGTGTGACTAAGCTCCCACATACCTCCCCAGCTCAGCACTGCACTCCTGATGGGGAGGGGCACTGGTACCCAGAAGGCTTGGAATTCCTCAGGACTGGAACTGCTTCTCGCTTGCTCTGCCATTTTGGGCACAATTAGCTCTCCACCACAGGTTGACACTGAGAATTAAATGACACCTCCCAAAGGATACTTATTTAGCACAATACTTGACAAAGGGGCAGGCATTTGAGAAAGTGTTCCTTACTTACACTGTCTTTAACTTTTTACTCTGCACAGTAGGTATTTGTTTAATTTTACAAACCAGAAAACTGATCTTGTATGTAGCAAGATCACTCCTACCTGGCACAGCAGGATTTGAACCCTCAGAGCTCAGGGCACAGCAGCCCTGAGCTCACATGCCTAATTGTTCTGATATGCTGCCTCAGACTCTGTGCTTGCAGGACCCCAAGGGATGATTTCCTGGACTTCAGACTGGATAATTTTCTGGGCTTCCCTGGCTGCAGTTTTCGGAAGCTCATTTCCCTTCCACCTTCCTTGCTGTACTACAACCTCTTTGCTCCCTCCCCACTGTGCCCAGAGTCCCAGATTCCAGGGATCCACCGGGTAATCTAAACTATGCCCAGCCCTGGGCCAGCTCTGATTGGCCCTCTGGGCTAGGACTGTGCAGTGTCTGCATGTACCGGACCGCATACATCTGATGTTGGTCCAAGAAGAGGGTCCAGGCTGTAGGAATACCAGTGCTATTGGGCAGGGTGAGCAACATAATTTGCAGGACTTGGTGCAAAATAAAAATATTTTAAAATAGTAACAACAGAACATTAAGCCTATAAGTCTTTTCTGAACATGAGATCTGAACCTACCTTGTGATTCTATCTTGTGATTCTATTAGAATGGAGGCCTGCGATTTGTGCCCTCAGCTAGGAGCCAAACTGGCTGGAATCCCTGGTCTTCACTGAAGGAACAAGATTGTCAGTGAAGTCAGTGGGCTGTGTGTGCTCAGTATTTGAGCGGAAAGGCTCTGGTACCTGGGAAATTGCAGCCCCAGTGATCTAAATCTCTGAGGTCACATTAATCTCAGGGAGCAGGACTCTTCCGTGGCTCATGCTCCAGGGCTGTGACCTGACTGATGGAGTCCGTGTGTGGCAGAGGGTAGGGGCATAGGAGTAGTGGGTTGGAGATGAAATACTTGGAAGTCTGCTTGGAAGGCCAGTGGCAGAGATGTGGATATGTGTGGGATCTGGACTTAGGAAGAAAAAGGGAGAAATCACCTCTAGTAAGGTATGAATATATGAATACCTCAGTCCAGGACTTCAGGAAGCTGGAGCTGGTGCCTACAGACTCTCAGCCTGAAATGACCAGTGACTTCCAGGACTCTGGAGGGCATGTCCGAGTTTCTGAGATGGAGTTTGGGCTATACCAGCTCAGGAGTGCCCTTCTCCTTTGGGTCATAAGTGGGCTGGATGACTGCTCTCCCTGTCCATCAACAGGCTTCTTTATGTCTGGTGTCCCAAGAAAATCCTTGTGCATTTTCATCACCTCTTTCCCTGACCTCCACTCCCAATGTCCTTACCTTCCCCTCTAGAACCTCTCTCTAGGGTGGCTCAGATAAAGAAGAGCACAGGTCTCGGCATTACAAGATCTGGATCCATTCTGATTTGGCCATTTATAGCTATGTGACCTCAGTCAAGTAACTTCTCTGAGTTCTGGCTTTCCTATTTATACAAGAGAATAATGAAAATACCTGCATCATAAATTGGAGGTAAGGATTAAGTAAAAAAAATATTCAAAGTGCCTGCCACATACCAGCTGCTTAATACGATGTTAACTATTAGTAGTAACAATAGTGTAGTCAGAGTTAGATAATGAATGTGCATAGGTAGTGTGCTATATGGGGAAAATACTTTCAATTCCAAAGTGTGGGGTAAGACTCAAAAGAAAATAGTGTTTGTGGTGTAGAAACTCCTAGCACAGGGCCTGGTTCCCCATGGGAGCAAACATGTATCCTGTTTGCTCATTTTCTCTTCATCTGTCACTAAGCGTTCTGTCTACTACTTAGGATTTCCTTAGATCTTGTCTTTCTAGTGCTTCTGGAGAGTTTATATCCCATGGTTCTCTAGCCCAGTGAGCAGCCCTGATGAGAGGCTAGGATGTGTACCTGGAGTCGTATGGACTGTGGGCAGAACCAGCGAGGAGGCAGCCTAGCTGGCCTACTCTGCCTTCTGGACCCCGTCTCTGGCCAGACGCCCCAAAGTCTCTGTGTTCCACCTATCCCAGACTAGCACAAATCTCCATGCCCCTCAGACCTGTGCCTAACAGGTCCTGAGCAATCCACCTCTTGGCCAACAATTCAGACCCAAGCACAAAGTCAGGTCCTCTGCCACATTCTTCCTTTTCCTCTCCTCAGCCCGACCCTACCCCACCCTCTTTGTATTTCTTCCAGCCTTCATCTTTTTTTCCATCCCTATTTCATGCCCAACCTGTACTATTTCTCCAGATTTGAGTTCAAACCACGAGATTCCCAGCCCCTGCCTAGCTTTCCCCTTTCCTCTCCAGCTACCACTTTCTCTGTGACCCTGATCAAGGTCTCTTTTACCCTTCTGAGCTCTCTGGAGAATGTGAAACCTCTGACTAGAGGAGTTTGCCAGCCATTCCATTCTGGTGAGAGCAGATGTCTCAGGGTGGAATGCAGGCTGCTTTCCTCACCCTCAGGCTCTGGGATGCCCCTGAAGTGCCCTCCTATTTGCCCTCCTTCATCCACACTGAGGGCCACAAGGCTCCCGGGTACAGTGAGTCAGGCCTCGTCTCCACTGTTGTTTATGTAATCCTTCCCTGCAGTAACAAGGTGTTTACTGTTGCACAAACACATTTTGGTTTAACGGCTGACAGTAAAACTGTCTGATAAAGTTTGATTTAGCGAAAGAAAGCAAAATAAATCTGGGGGCACAGAGAGCTGTTGGGAGGAGAGACTCCTAGGGCTTTGCAGAAGGGACAAGGGAGGGAGCACAAGAAAGCCATCTGAACTCCACTCATCATTCTTTCTACCAGTCCTCCAGGAACACCCCTGACAGCTCCTCTGCAGGAAGGAGCTGAACACTCCAGACTAGTGAGCTCCTGGTCCTGGCATCTGCTGGCCATAGCAAAGGCTCTGGCTTCTTCCATTGTCTGCCCTCATGAATCGTCTGCATCCTTCAGCATCTGCTGTAATTTTTGTCTCCCCCAGGCAGGCTCCCCTGATTACCCCAGTTCGGAGAGACCTGACAATGCAGCTTGCGAGAGAAATCCTCCAACTTGGCTGACTTAAGGATTAGACCTAATTCTGGGATTTACTAGCAGTGTGGCCTCAGAAAAGTCATTTTGCTTTTAGGGACTCTCAGTTCACTCAACTGGAGAAGATCATGAGTGGGTTAAAATATATAACAGTGCTTGATTTGTGATAATACTCTACCCACTTTTTAAAAAAGATTTGTTTATTTTTGTGTAGAAGAACAGGGGTGCGGGTAAGAGGTGTGGGAAGGTGTGGGAAGGGACTCAACAGAGACAAAATGGGGAGCATAACAGGCAGATCTACTGAAATACACTGTGAGGGGAACAGTGGGCGAGACAGGAGAGGTCTGCTGCACCATGTGGTCAGCTCCTTGGCCAGAATTGAACTCAGGCCGCTGAGACTTAACCCCTACGCCACCGGGGAGGCGTCCCCACACCCACTTTTTTTTTTTTATATGGAACGCTTCACGAATTTGCGTGTCATCCTTGCGCAGGGGCCATGCTAATCTTCTCTGTATCGTTCCAATTTTAGTATATGTGCTGCCGAAGCGAGCACCCCACACCCACTTTTAAGATACTCCTATCCTGCTCTCTGAATTCTCATGAGGCATGTCCTGGCTGTGTACCCACTCATGCTCCATTTACAGAGTAAGGCAGGGTGAGCATCTGTTCTTGTTGCATTATGATCTGAAGCCTTTGCTAGTCCTCCTCCCTGGGGCCTCTCTGACTCCTGATTTATCACCGTAGGGTAAGGCAAGGCAATATTTACCCATGAAATATTTTTTGAATTTTTTATTGAAGTGTAACACATCTGCAGGCCACACACATCTGAGCATATAACTCAAAGATAGCTTGATGAAATTTCACAAAGTGAACACTTTCATAAAACCAGCACCTTGATCAAGAAACAGAATATTACCCCCACTCCAAAGCTCCTCCTTGATAGCCTTCCAGTTAGTGTCTGCTCAAGAGTGACTGATATCTTGATTTTACCATACATTAGTTCTACTTATTTTTGTAGTTTATACAAATGTATATAAAAGTAAAATGTATACTCTTGTGTCTGGCTACTTTCCACTCAACATTGTGTTTGTGAGATTTATCTATATTGTTGCATGAAGTAGTAGTTCTTTCATTTTTGTTGCTGTATAATATTTCATTATGTGCATACCCCACAATTATTTTTCCATTCGCTTTTTGGTGAGTCTTTCTGTAGTTTTTAGTTTTTGTATATTATAAGTAGTGACGCTATGAATAATTCTTGTATTTTGGTGAGTGTGTGTTTCTGTTGGTTATATAGACCCGGGCTGGAATTGTTGGATTAATATATGGCTCTGCATCCTAAAGAGTGACTTTAGAAGATATTAATCAATAGTTTTCAAAAGAGGGTATGCCAGTGTTCCTTCCACCCAGAATCTGGTATTTTCTGCCTCTTTTATTTATTTATTTATTTATTTGCCTCTTTTATTTACGTTATTTTAATGGGTATGTAGTGGTTTCTCACTGATATTTCAGTTTGTATTTCTGATTACTAAGGAAGCTGGATTGCATTTTCATTTAGTTATTGGCCATTTTCATACCCTCCTTTGTGAGGTTCTTATTGAAGTCTTTTATTCATTTCTAAATGAATTTTTAAAAAGTGCATTTGCAGAAGCTATTTATATATTCTGGATCTGAGTCTTTTGCCATATCTATATTCTACAAATATCTTCTCCCACATTGCCTGTGGATTGCCTTTCTTCTCTTTCTATTTAAGGAATAGAAATTCTTCCTCATAAAGGAATAAAAATTGTTTGAGTTTCTAGGAAATATACTTTGACAGATTAAAACCAGTTTCTATACACATGGCTGAATCCATTCTCCCCTTCTGAGTCACCCTGTTTTCCATGTTCTGTCCTTTATTTGGGAGGGGGTAAATAAAAAGATGCCTTTCAAGGAAAGCCTCATAGTTTAGGCCCAAAGTGTTCACCATGAAGCTTTTTCCATTTGGAAGTATTGCTTCAGCATCCCTGATTCCTGTGCCTGTGACCTACCAACCCTTTTTCATTTTCCTGGAATTTAGTTGAGTGAATTACTCTTCCCTCTTCCACTTTAAATCTGATCAAATCACCCAATAGAATCCCCAAAACCAACAAACATATGAAGAGTTTCTGCAACTCATTAACTAATCAGAGAGATTCAAATTAAAGAAATAATGAGATATCATTTTACAGCTGCTGGACTGGGAGAAATTAGAAAGCTGGATAACACCAAGTGTTTGCAGGAATATGAGGGTGTAAGAATATGGGGGTGTATCAGGACAGCAAGCTGGCATTACTGAATGAAGACTATGTCCCATGTGCTCCCGATCCCACTCACGCAGACCAGCAAGGTGGGGTGAGCAGCACAGCATTGCAGTGTGGTGGGAGCAGCTGGGCGTCTCTTTTGGGGGAATGAATGGATGGATTAGATGTGGTAGCTACGTACCAGCAAGCATCATGTAACAGTTAGAAAACATGGATTGTCTACTCAGTAACATACATAAATCAAAGAGAAGAAGATATGCAATATGATATCATTAGTAGAAATTAAAAATACTTATGCAGCAAAGACAAGTGTTTTTGTAAAAGTACAAACAACCAAAAGATGCATATGTGTCCAATACATTACAATGATTGCCTGTGGAGGCATGGGAATGAGGAATGTGGATATAAGCGGATTTTTAAAAGGTCTGATACCCAAGTTGACATTTACAAGTATCAGCATTCACCCTGAACTCAGCATAGGGCAGCAGCTGACAGAACTGGGAAAGTGGGGAACCAGAGGACTTGAGGAGAGACTCTATAATTCATGGTGTTTGGCACCTAGGAACTGCCCAGTCCACATCTGGACAATGCCAAAAACATTCTGGCTTTGCTACTTGCTAGCTGAGCAAAAACGCCTTTGCCTCTCTGAGTTTTGATTTCCATCTCTGTCAAAATAGAGATAATGATTATAATTCCTCTTTCATAGGGCTAGATGAAATCACTGATTTGGAAAGTACTTTGTTAACTATTAAGAGTTACCCTCGTGTAATGTGAAAAGTGTAGAGAAAAGAATGTAGGAAACTGAAATCCCAGCACTTCTGTGTATTAGCTATGGAACCTTAAAGACAAAGCATCCTTTAATCTCAGGTTTTAAATTCTATACAATTAAAGACAATACTCTCAATCTTGTAGAATTGTGATGATTAATGACAATATGTTTGTTATATAAGATAGGTCTTTAGAAAAGGGGAAGTGTGGAAGTCCATTCATTAATTTGCTCAGTGAATATTTGCTGAATGCCTACAATATGCTAGGAAAGATTCTAGACAGTGGGAATTAGAGCAGTGAATGAAACTGACAAAATTCCCCCAAATCCTTCCCTTCTGGTCTGGGGGGAGAAGGTGCCAAATGAGAAACAAAATTTTAAGATACGTAGCATGCTAAATGATCACAAAGGCTATGGCAAAAACCAAGCAGGAAGTGGGGACAGGAACACAAGGGGTGGGATGGAAGATTTCCTTTTTCCCAAATTCAGTAAAGGTCAGGGGAAAAAACTATGCTGGGAAGGTGATATTTGAGCATGACTTCAAGGAGGGGGGAGAGCAAGCCCTAGGAAAAGCAAAGTCTTAAGGTGGTGTAAGGTCAGAGAAAAGTTTTCAGGCTTTTCCACCCTCCCTCCATTGGTATAATGATGGAAACCTGTAGTGCTGCATGCGTGCCTAAGTGGGCATGCGCAGGTAGGTGCACCTGGGCTAATGCACAAGGCATATAAGGCTAGTGTCACGTGGACGCCGCGTGGTGGTGGCGGCTGCGTGGAAGGAGAAACCAAAGTGTTGCAGTGGGGTACGATGGATAGCATGACGGCAGGGAAGACAAGGAGACTGCTTGAACCATGATGAACCTACCCGGTCTGGGATGGTTGCAAGACAGGTGGGTAGCTACTGGTCTGTTCAAGGCACAGAAAGGAGGTCAGGGTGGCCGGGATGAGCTCAAAGAAGTAAAAGCAGTGGAGGGGCTAATGGTATAAACCCTGATTAAAAGAGTGCTCTAAATCATACTTTGCCACACAGGGATATCTTAGGGAAGGAGAAAAAATGGGCGGAGCTGTGGTTTTTGGGTGAGGCTGGTGTGTATATATGTATGGTTGCCTAAGAAATGACCCCAACACTTAGCAATAATTGCTATGTATACAATATACATATAAATATATAATAAATAAAAATTTTTATCTCAGTTTCTTTGGTCCATCACTTTGGGCACAGCTTAGGTCTCAGGTGGCAACAATTAAGTGACTGAGATCACAGTTGTCTCAAGGCTTTTGACCAGAAACCAGTCTGCATCTAAATTCATTTGTCACTTTTGGTGAAGTTCTGTTCCTCACAGGTCACTGACGAGAAGGCTCTGCCAAAAGCCTCATGTCAGCCTCTCATAATTTAGCTCACAACATGGCAGCTGGCTTCCATCTGAGCGAGTATGCCAGAGGAGGAAGCCACAGTCTTTTAATAATATCATTCTGGGTGTGCTATCTCATCACTTCTGCCTCATTCTATTCAATAGAAACAAGTCCCTAAATTCAGCCCTCCTTGGGTGATGTAAATACCTGGACAAAGGAATCTAGTACCATCAGAGATGAGGGCAACTGTTACAGAGAGCTATGGTATCTAGACAACTATGGATTTATAAGAAATTACTGTCCAGATTGAGCATTACGATCTTGTTGTACTGTCTACAAG
The DNA here is from genome assembly GCA_019455555.1 of Galemys pyrenaicus. NCBI lineage: Eukaryota > Metazoa > Chordata > Mammalia > Eulipotyphla > Talpidae > Galemys > Galemys pyrenaicus. The sequence goes on from JAGFMF010012281.1 coordinate 14,891,305, forward strand.
GATAAGGAGTAATTGAATAACTAGGATCTCTCTCTCTCTCTCATCTATTTATCTGTGGTGCCATGTGGTCCTAGCTAACCTGGCTAATTGGGCCCGCTGTCTGCTCATGCTGGGACTAAGTTTCAACTACATGGGCAAAGGCATTGTCTGTGTGCACCCACATGTGCTCTTTTTCTGTGCCTGCACCTTGGGTCTTACTCTTCTGTGGGCCCAGAGACCCTGTGGTTCACCTTTCCCTGCTCTCCCCCTCTGCCCTTTGTTGGGAGGTCACGTGTGAGGAAACAAGCCCCACGTGGTTTTAATCATTTTGCTATAAAAGCTGAGCTGCTCTCCGCTTTGATCCAGGCTGAGCTGCTGGAGGAAGGGCTGGGGGCCGGGCTGGCCTGTCCACGGAGCGCTCTGTACGCTGCTCCCACATCAGAAGGCAGCTGTAAAAAGGAGCACAGCTCATTAATTCTCCCTCTTAACCAGGGCACCTGACAAGAAGTGACTTTGAAAACCCGGAGGACGGATGGGCGGGCGGGTGGGCGGCTCTTGGGCCATGCAAAGAACATCTGTTTCCAGGTCCCTGGCTGTTAAATTGACATCTTTTTATTTGAAACGTTTCTTTTATTTCCCAACTTCCTGCAATTGGCAAGGTCTCTGTGCCAGGGAGTAGACTGTCATGCCTCAGCAGGCCATCTGAGCTGAGTGGCCTCCCTGTCCTGCAAGACAGGTCTGTAAGTGCCAAAGTGGGCAGCTTGGCACTCTGTCAATTATTAAACCTATGTTTGTGCAGAGAACATCAAACCCCATAAAAAACCAAAATGGCCTTGAAATTGAAAACCCTGTGAACGTCTGTGAGCCCCCATATGAGAAATATTAGTGTTTCAGAACTAGAAAATTCACTGGGAGCTTGGTATTTTCCATCATGTCTCTTCTCCTTGGGACCCGGCAATCAAGTTCCCTTAAAAAGAATGCTTCAACCCCTGTGCTGCAGTCATCTTCCTGGGTGCTGAGATAACTCTTGGTGACCAAAGACCCAGGTTCAATCTTTAACCTCAACCTGGCAAAGGTCACTCGCAAAAACAGGGTTGCCCTTTTTCAAAGTGAAAGCTCAGAGAATGGGGGATCAGAAGTGGATGATCCTATTGATCTCTACTTTGTCCTCAAGGCCTCTCAGTCATCTTATGTTCCTGACATTCTGAATCATATGCTCTATGCTTTAACCTCAGGGTCCATCTTTGGCCAAGTGGATTGTTGTTAGCAGGACAGACATTGGACAAATAATATCATTGTTGATACCCAACAGATCATCGAGCAAGTACTGCATCTCATATACTCTTTGGTGTGTACGAGTGCGTGCGTGTGTGTGTGTGTGTGTGTGTGTGTGTGTAGTGCCAGGAGATATGAATCTGAATGTTGGTACATCTGTGTGAAAGCATCGGTACCGTGATGTGTGTGTTTCTGATGTGAGTGAAACATTTCAGAATGTTTCTCCATGTTAAGGTGCATAAGGAGCTGCTGGGGCTGAAGTGATGGTACATTTTGGAATGTGCAGAAATATGAGAACTTCCTCATTGTTATGTTTCCTGGAAGTGCAGAGATGTCCCTGGTGGTTCCGTTTTACCAGTGGCTCTGGATTTCCCATCTGCAGCCCTGAGGTTCCATTAAGACTTTTGAGTCCAATTATCAGAACTGGAACCCTGGTTACATCTCTTTGTAATCACATCACCTTGAACAAGTTGCTTAATCTCCTTGCACCCCAGTTTCCTCATCTGTAAAAGGAGAGTAAAATATCAATAGTACCATACTGAAGAGGCCTATAATAGCCTCTTGTCATCACAGTCAAACATGCAAAGCAATATGAATGGCACAGAGGAAGCATTTGGTTAGATGTCGCCAGCCTCATCCATTATCACGTTGCTCACTCCCACAGCTCATCTCAAAAACACTTCCATTTTGCCTTTTGGTTTTCCAGTCTCTATCATCAACCCTATTAACTTAGTTATCTCAGTTCCACTGTCACTGCTGTTACACACTCTACTTTCAGTTCAGGTCCTCAAATTAGGGAATTTCCGGAAGGGTGAAACTAGCAGGGTGTGCCCCAGCTGAGATGGCTCGCGTGGGTGGCAGAACCAGAGTATAAGTGCTCCTTGAGTTCTCAGCTGCTTGTGTGGAGAACAAGAGCAGGTGAGTGGAAGCAGGAAGGGAGCTACTCAAATTGGCCCCTGCAGCTTGTTTGCTTCCCCCCTCTTTTCTCCACTCCCCACTTTGGCCTTGGGATGAGGAGGGAGGCCCCAGGGCAAGGCCTGTTGTCTGCTCACCACCAGCTTGGGAATATCCAGGAAAAAGGTCAATGTCTTGGTCACTTTGGCTTTTCCATTCTAATTTGAATATATTAAAATGCAACCTTCCAGCTGTGCAAATCCCCAGACCACTGAAATAAAAGGTTTTTAACTTTAACCATTAAAGATTTAACTAGCCAATAAATCTAAGTATATGGGGGGTTGTTACCAAACATTTATTACATTGCTCTTGCTTTTAACTTAAGACCAAATGCCAAGTATGGACTTCCAGGAAAAAGACGTTCCCTTACGGTCAAAACTGATGTTAGACCCCATCCAAAAAACCAAGAGATTCCTGTCTCCAGAAGGGTCCACTCACTTTCCTCCCAAATCCCTTTAGGAGTTAAAATGGCTATATCAATTTTACAAACCAATTTGCTTGCTGCAAAAAAGGCCTATAATAGCCTCTTGTTACCACGGTCAGAACATGACTGACTAAATTAATCCAAAAGTCTACTTTCAGTTTGAGCATTTTGGCGCCGACTTTTCCAGAACCAGATTTTATAAAGGCACAAAGGGGATATAGCTGTAGTGAAGAAAATCACAAGGTCTTTCTCTTTTAGTATCTTCTCAGCGAGCTGGGTCATCGATGTCTTGGAACATAGTGCTTAGTTATGCCTTTTTACCTTTAAGGCAAGTGAGATATTTGCAAGAAGTGAAATACTGCTTTTCATTTATACGAATGTAAGTGAATAGAACTTAACATATTCATCCTGGACTTAGAAAATGAATAGAAGCCAGATAAATCTTGGCCATTAAAAAAAAAAAAGATCTGACATACATGTTGAGTTATACCAGCCAACACGGGGACAGAGCCACATTCCAGATGTGCTATTTTCCTGCCCATTGACAGTTCTCCAACCTACCCAGTAGTAAAAAAGTCCTGAAGTGGATTTTTAAATCTGGCTTAGACTTCTTTTTGCCCAAGAGGGCTGCTGGGTGGGTCCTCTGGGTTTCAAGTCTCATAGAATGAAATAGCGAGCCCTGTTTGTGGGAAATACACAGTAAATCTTGGCTTTTGCTCACAAAACTTCCCTCTGGAGCATTTTTCACATCTAAATAGAAGGTGAATAAAGTTGATAAGCAGTTGTTTTTGAAAAAAGTGATTTTACTTTTGGCTTGGCAAGTTTGAGCTCAAGTTTCTCAGCTCTGTGAGACTTGCTCTCTGCTCTCTAAATTGTAAGGGAATAGAATGACAATAATAAAACACATAATTTTCCATGGCTGGTCCAAATTGCAGGGGACACTCACCTCTGCTTTTTGACTGGCAAACCATACACATCTCCCTGACTTCAGCAGAGGAAGGATATTGGCTGATTTGAACTTTTCCATGGCTCTCCATCTGCATCCACCCTCTGCATTCTATTGAAACAGCCCAGAAGGAAGCATGAATCCCAGGGCCCTGAGGTGCATAAGCATTTCCTCTGAGGGCCCCAGCCATGTTCTTCGATGCTCATGTGGTAGGGAAGTCTAAACTCCATGTGTTTTAAACTTTCTGGCAGACTGGGTGGTAGAAACACTAGAGAAATTATTTTCAAAGCAAACTGGAATAGATGGGGACAGACTGGCTGATTTGCTAGGAATCTCTCAAATCTGAGAGGCAAATTCTAAAACCCCAAAGCCTTGTTCCAACCTCAGAAGTTGGAAGGAGTGACACCACGTCCCGGGTCTGGGGTGGGCTGTTGCCTTCCAAGGCTTCTGAGTAGCAAGGATCTTCAATCCATGTGGGGCACACAGGACATCTCACACCAGCCTCTCACTGGTCTACTTCCATTGACTTTTTAGTCCCTCTGCCTTCTCAGATTTTCAAGCCAGAAGAGAAGAGCACAAGAGAAACTTCTCAACTGTCATTAGATAGCATTGTTATCTGAATGGTAAGCCCCTTTGGAAGAAAAACAATTTGAATCCCTTATACCTGTGTAACCTTGTTGTGGGGGTAAAATCTTGGTGTTCTTGGAGGAGAGATACTCTATTTCCTCCTAGGAGAATTACAGTTGCTTGGAAGAGATTTATTTCCTTAATTCATCGATCCATTCATGTACCAGCTCATGCATTCATTCCATAAATATGGCTGGATGCCTTCTGTGTGTTTCTCTGCCAGGTATTTGATAGTGTTGTTTTTGATATTGATAGTGTTGTATTTTGATTTGAGAGTGTTGTATTTGATAGTCAGTGTTGTAGACAGAATGGGACTCAATGCCTGCTAGGCATCAGAGTCCTCTGGGTAGAAGGGTGAAATTTGACTTTATGTTTAGGGCTGACTGAGGATGACCCGCCTCTGGCTGTTCAAAAACAGGGGAGTCTTGTGCACAGGAGAGGTAGATCAGTCTTTCCACGTGGTTTTCATGTGTCCCTAGAGCTCCTCGTAGTGCTATTTTAGATCCCTTTTGTCTATAACCCCAACTCCATTGTCTCTTCCATATTTGGTTTCTACCTAAAGAAGGGAGATGATGTTGACTATCTTCCTGGCTGACTTCCTAGCCCTTTCCTCCTTCCAGTGCCCTTCCATGGCCTATCCTAGTCCAGTTGTCAAAACTGAGCCCTCTTATTCCTTTCAACCCCTGCTCCCACCTTCTGCAGAAATCCCCCTACCGCTAAATTCCTGTCTCCTGCCTCTGAGCAATGTTCCTTGCCTACCAGCACTTCTGAGGCTCATCTTCAGGATACTGCGTGCCACACATGAGGCCATGTGCCTTTGCCTCCCAGCTCTCCATGGGCTGCAAACTTGGACCTGAGGGAGGACACAGACTCCATCTGCACAGGCGGAGACCATTCCCCTCTTGCCAGGACATCGCCCAAAACATGTTTTCTTGCTTCTTCTTTTGCCTTCTGAAAATAGCCACTTAAAAGGCTGAAATGGGCTTCATGTGTTTTAAGGGGTTTATTAGTTTTAAAAACTATGTTCTCTGTTTGGAGGGAGGGGAAACAGCCGCCTTCTTTTCACATTACGTCAATCCACAGGCGTCTGTAATTTACATTTTTTTAACTCAAATGTTCAGAAATAATGGAAAGGCTGCTTGAAAAAAGCAGATGAAATAAAGGCTGAGGGAAATGTGTATTATACAAAAACCAGACCTGTGAGCCTGAGGCGAGACACCCAGATGACCTGGGGAGCTGATTAATGAGGCAAGCCAAAGGAAGCCCAGGTGAGGGCGGATGCCACGGCTTCTTCACAGTCACTGATGTCCTGGTGCTGCCATTTCATTTCCCATGCACGACTTCATGGATGGTTTTCACTGGGAAATTTCTGTCTTAGGAGTAAAGAATCCTGAGCTCTGGCTATTGGGCAGGTGCGACAGCATGGAAGAAAGGGGTTGGGAGAAAGGGGCACTCCGCTGTCTCCCATTCTCTTGGTTCTCCAAGGCAATCTTTTCTGAGCCAGCCTCACCATATTAAGTCCATTGTTTGTTCCCTTTTCCCTCCTCATTCCCTGAGAAAAAGAAGATGATGGTTCAATGATAAGACCTTGGAAAGACATTATTTTATTCTTTCTTTCTTTTTTTATTTTATGCATACAAGATGGGGTACAGCCAGAGTGTGAGAGGTGAGAGGATTCACCAGGAACAGAGTGGGGAGCAGAACAGGAAGATTGACTGAAGTACACTGCTGAGGGGAATAGCAGGTGAGGCAGGAGAGGTCTGCTGCGCCATGTGGGTCCCCTCCCCGGCCAGGGATTGAACTTGTACTGCTGTGCATCAGATGCTTCACAGTGCAACACTCAACCCACTGCACTACCAGGGAGTCCAGAAAGACATTATTTTCTGACCATCCCCTAATATAATCACTTCGTTAAATCATTTCATTAAATTAAAAACCCCAACTTCTTATTACAAATCAAATATCTGTTTTTAAAATAATTTAAGGGGGCCTCCCTGGTGGCACAGTGGGTTGAGCAGCGCACTATGAGGCAGACCGCAGCCACTGCAGCACGAGTTTGATCCCTGCTGCCGGCCAGGGAGGGGACCCTCATGGCATGGCAGACCTCTCGCAGACCTCTCCTGCTGTGCCCGCTGCTCCCCTCAGCAGTGTACTTCTGTTGATCTGCCCGTTCTGCTCCCCGCTCTCTGTGGTGAATCCTCTCACCTCCCCACACCTCTGACCTGTACCCCAGTGCTTGTATGCATAGATAAATAAATCTTTAAAAAATAATTTAAGGTATTGCTACATATAATTTTTTCTAGGTATTACATCCCTGAATGTCATGCCGTTTAACATTCCTTTGGTAAATAAATATTTTAAGAGCTTATCATCCACCAAGGAGTGGGGTAGGTACGAGATACTGGGAGACCAACACAGACGAGGTGTTTGCTGTCCGTGTTGTCAGTGTCCACAGGGTGAACAAGCCCTCAGTGTAGGGTGATGAGATCTCTGAGAGCAGAGGTAGAAGGCATTATAGTAATGTAACAGGGTGGTCCCAGGAAAAGGGGAAGTTCCCAAAATCCTGGTTCCGCCCTAAGTGGGTGGAGCTGAGGATAAGAAGATTTCTGCAGAGAA
>JAGFMF010012281.1:14898495-15025075 GCA_019455555.1 Galemys pyrenaicus
TTTGTATGTTTGTCTTAATGCGGCGGATGGCAGAACCCATTCAGAGAGGGCAGGCTTGGGGGTTCTGGGTGCTCCTCTCCCTGCCCTGTAACAGTAACACCTGTGGGAGTAGAGGAGCAGGGGTGAGGGGCTAGAAAGCTTCCCCAGGGAAGCAACTTTAGGTACCTCAGAAGTAGTTGGAGTTACTTAGGAAAGAATCTTTGGAGGGGGCTCCAGGCAGAGGGGAGACTATACTCCTGGGCATAGAGGCAGAGGACACTGAGAATGTAAATTCTGTTGCATGGAGGATCAGCGACTGGTCTGAGATGGACCTGGGAGGAGTGAATCTGTGTGTGTATGTGTGTGTGTTATTTACCAAAGCCAACTCTTTCCAAGTTACTTAGACTTTATGATGTGGACTATGAAAGCCTTTGAAGAGTTTCAGTAGGAGAGTTTACATCTCAGGAATACTTCCAAACAGTGACACAAGTGGTCTTAGAAACTGCTTAGTCCCCCTCTCTTTTTAGATGATGAAATTGAGGCCCAGAGAAGGAAATACCTCTCCTCCTCTTACGACTGTTATTACCACCTGGTATTTGAGAGCTTATAGACACCAGCACTGTGCTAAATGATTTCCCTGCCTCCACTGCCTCATCTTCACAACATCACTCTGGGGGTGGGGGTGGGGTGTATGAATAGCATCACCATTTTACAGATGAGGAGAATGAGGACAAGAAAGAGGAAGAAACTTGTGGAAGGTCACTCAGCTGTGGAATGTCGAAGCCATTAGTTGAAAAAGTTTTGTTTGATTTTTCATAGTCTTAATGCTACACTCTGCTTTTCCAAGGTTCCATAATTAATGGCAAGTCTAGAATCTAAACCTAGGCATCCTGACACCAGTCTGTCTCAGTGGGCTAGCTACTCACAGCATGTATCATGTCAGCTCGCTTTCTTCTTTGTTTTTTAAAATTTGTCAGCTGTTTACATAACTGTATAATTTGGGGAGTATGACTTCACCCCTCCATGGGTCACCAGAATTCGTGTTATCTTCTCTGCCTTAGCTGGCCACTGTGTCTCTAAACATGCCCTGTCATATTTCATTCTTATATCTCCTTGCTTTTCTATCAGGAAGATATAATGCCAGGGAATAAAGTCAGTATTCCAGGAAGAACAAGAACTGAACAAAAGCTGGGGTGGAGAGAAGTTCTGAGCAGTGGCTTAAGCATCTCTGTGGGCTTCCCAAAAGTACACTGGTTGTGGCAGCAGGGCTAACCCCTTCTTGCCCCACTTGGTGAGTTGGACTGTACCCCTTAAGGTCAGCAATCCTCAGGATGAGGTCCTCCCAGGGCTGTCACTGTAGGGCCAGCTGCCCCTGGGACTGTCACCTTCAGGTTCTGTGGCGTTCCTGGCTGCCTGGTCTGAGGAAGTCCCAGACACTTGTCATTGTTTCCCAACTAATGACCTCCTGGCCTGGCCACATCTCAGCTAATTTCTGCAATTAGGGAAGCTTGTTTTCAGAGGCTGAAACAGGAACTTTTCTGAATTAGCTTTTATGGTTCAGAGCCTTTAATTTGAGATTTAAAAAACATCATAGCTCGCCAAAACCAAATAAACTGCAGCTAATGAAATTCACAGAAGTGCTCAGAGAATGCCTCTCACTGCTGCTCCTACATGATTTATTGACAGCTGGTTGTAAAAACAATCTTATTAAAGGTCATAATGTTGGGTTAAAAAAAAAAACCTTTAATTTATAGCATAATTAGGCTTCCTCCAATAGCTCGGCTGCTAGGGCTGTCACTTAGGGCTTCGAGGAAGCACTTGGTGTTTTTCATTATATCACAGCGAAGGAGATCCATGCTCCTCCAGGGCCCACTGACTTTCTCTTTATGGCCCTTTTATTGCTGCTAAAATAGTCAAAACAGGGGGTTGATTAGAGCCCACTGATGCCTACTGATTATGGGAACACCTCTTGAGGGGGCTGGAAGAAAAGGTGGGAGGGAGTTTAGGACTTTAGGGTGTACCTCTGACAGAAAGGGATAGACTGTGAAACTTGCCTGGAAAGTGTGACTAGGCTTCCCAGCTCTTCCCCAGACACTTGTGGATTGAGGGCTGACCCCAGGCAGGCGGGGCTGGGGTGATAAAAGGCGTGTGGAAGGTGCTAATGCCTTAAGGAAGAAGACAATCCCAGGACAGGATGTGTATGGGAATAAGAACCTTAAAAATGCTAATGGGTCCCTGGGTGGACCACAAGCCAGAGGCCTGATAGTGAGGGAAGGGAGGGGTATGGTGGGCCAAGAGTAGAAGTTCTTCCTGGTGCTGGCCCTACAGAAAGAACAGGAGACTGTGAATGCTTTGGTGTTATGGTGGGGGTGGGGAAGGCAGGCAGATCCTGTTCTCCCTTTTCCATAAGCACCAGGCATTGTGTTCTGGAATCAGGGCTTGCTTGTGCAGGGCTGCTCCTGGGAGGCGTGGGGGCAATACCCTATGTCAGCACACCTTGTGGGATGGGTGATGATGGTCAAATCTGACCAAAGACAGGCCCCCTGCCCCCAAACCCTCAATGTGGGGGGTGACCTGGGGCCACTGACATCTTTGCAAAAGTGCCAGGGCACAGAGAAGGGGTGGCATCTGCTGTGCCTAGCACACAGGAGATGATCAATACCTGTTTTCTGAATAGACAGCTGCCTTCCTGAGCAGTACAGGAAAGATAATCTGATTTGTCAGTGTCAGCTGTGTCCTTGGTTTCTTTTCAGAAGGTTTTGTGCTCTTGGACAAAGAAAGAGCAGGAGTTCGTTCTCCTAGAAGTTAGTGACTGAACCTAAAGGGTAAAAGGATAAATTCTTGAAATAACTAAGTGCTAGTAACATCCTGCCCCTTTAAATGACAATAACACAAGGGAGAAAGGGGTTGTAGTTAATTTGAATGAATTCACTTCTACAAAATCTTTATACTTTCTAAATTTTCTTTAATTTTTTGAATTAAAAAAAGTTATTAAAAAGGAATCTGGCTTTGCCATGCAAACTGTGCTTAAGGGGATGAAACTTGCTTGGGGGACTGGGATCTGAACCCTGGGATTCCTGCAGACCCTTCACCCCCTTGGCCTGCCTGGACCTGCCATCCTGCTCCTGTCACCCTGCTCTGGGGCTTGCATCTCAGCCGTTGTTATTTGTCTTTCTCCCCTTGATTGACAGTCCGTTCTGGAGTCACATTTCCAGATGACCTCTCCAATCCCAACAGAGCGCAACTCTGGGACTTACCCTGGGGCTTCCCTCTGCAACCCAGCCTCCCCAGCCAAACAATCAGCCTGGTACCCTGCGGGGCGCAGCCTCTGTAGGGGCACCTCTAACTAAGCTTCCAGGGGCGGGAGGAGGAAGGACATTTAGGTGAAAATTAAACTTGCTAATGTCTCTTTAAAAATCTATTTTCCCCCTTTGGATTCTCCTGTTTTCTCTTTTCTTAGAAACTGGCAAGTATTCATTATCTAGAAATTGAAGATAATCCCATTTCCTGATGACTCTTGGCAGCCCAGGGTCTGGGAGAGAAGGGCTTCTTAAGAACTTTCATCCCAGCCTGCTGTTTGCTGAGGAAATAATTGAAATGACTCCATTTCGCAGCTAGGGACTTCCAAGATGTGGTCCTTTCCAAATAGATTTCTTATTAAATCTTTCAACAATGATGACAGTATCCTGTCAGATTTTTTAAACCCAAAGGACAACTTTGTTCAAGGCACATTTCAAGCTACAAATGACACATAGCTGTTGGTCAGGTCATCACATTGTGGGGCAGCGGTGACTCTCCGCAGGGATCCTTCCTTCCACCTGTCCTTAGACTTAGGATGAGGTTGGAGGTGGAGATACAGTCAGGCTGAGGCGGTCTAGGATTTATTGAGTTGAACTAAGTTGGAATCACTTTCGTTGTTTAGTGTTGACGTTGGCTTGGAAGGGGTCTCGGCTGGGCTTGAAAGGGTGGTGGTGGTAGCAAACAGGGTGATGAGCGAGTGGGATTTGGCTTTAGGTTGGATCAGGACTTGGTGCAGGGCTGGGTTAGTGTGTGGTTGCTGGTGGTGCTAGGTTCGTGTTGGCTCATTGTTGGGGACCCTCCAGCACACCTCACTTTTCATGCTTCTTGGGACTAAGACTTTGACTTGGGCTGAATGAGATAAATACATATTGTTTTCCTTCTGGGACTGAAGAGCCAAGTAGGAACTCCAAGGCTTCCTCCTGGGAAGCCTGGTGGGACCCACCTTGGGGGTTTCTGTCTTCAGATTTCTGTGTAAGCAAGAGGGTGGGTAAAAGCCATGGGTCTTGATGATTGTCTGTTCTCCTGCACTGCTAGCAAACTGGGCAGGACTGTGGTCAGGTTCTGAGGCAACCCTGGCCAGAAATAGACAGTACTGGATTGTGTACCTGGTGTCTGACTGACTGCTCTCTTCTCACTTGAAGCACTTTGAAGAAATACCTGGGAAGAGCAATAAACCACTTCCTTTTTCTTTCCCCAGAAAGAATCTTTCTGGGCAATTTCTGTGAAAGGATACTCAACAGACCCTGATAAAGAACCCACATGCTCCCCAAGCCCGGGGCCTGGTCACCCACAGTCATCATCAAGGGCCCGAATGCTGCCCCTTTTGCTTTTGCTCTTGCCAAGGCCACTGTACAGCACATTCCAGTCATGCTCCCAATACTCTAAAAATAAACCTCTACATGCCTCCATAACTTTGTTCATGCTCTCCACCAGCCTCAAATCCTATGACTGTGCCTCTCTTCTCCATGAGCCTAGAGAGTCCACTCATCTTTCGAGAGCCAACCCTGGTGACATTATGTTGCACGTACTAGTTTATGGAGCAAATGCAAGGACTGTGTCTTATTCATGCATTCATCTTCCCAGAATTTTTCTCAGGGCTTAGAAGAAAGTGGACACCAAGTGAATGTTAAAGAAAATTTAGTAGAAAAGGCTAGGTCATTTTATACAATATCCTCAACTCCTCCATACTTTAAAAATTCCCATGAATTTTTAATTTGTTCCCTTCTTTCCTAAATTGGAATCACTGAATCTAACAAGTAACCAAAGCAAGGTGCTGTGTGGATACAACACTCAAAGCATGGAGCGGAGTTAGAAGCTTAAACACCTACTCAGTGTCTCTGACAAATGGAACCGATATAGGAAGAAAACATTTCTAATGATTTCTAATGATAATGAGTCATTTCTAATAATGTACTATAGTAGTGCACTTGGTTTTTAGACAAAATTTGACTCATATAGTTTTTTTTTAATAGTCAAACCTACATACTTATTGTGTCCAGAAGCTATTCCAGGCTTTTTGAATATATTAACTAATTGTTTCCTCCCAACATCTCTGTGAAATAAGTACAATATTTACCCCCATTTCACAGATGACAAAACTGAGTCCCAGCGGTGAAAAATAATTTTCCAAGGTTCTCATACTTGGTTCTCATAGTTGGTGTATGGCAGAACAAGGGTCCAAAACCATTGTGTGACCCCCATATTTCATATCCTTATTATTCATCTCCATTACTTCCTAAAATGTCTCTCAAATTCATGACTTAATTTCCTTCCTCGTAGGTACTGCCATCACTTAAGCCTGCAGTTTTTGCTCTTTTTTCCTCGTGGGCTCCCTAGCCAAATACCAATCCCTTCTTCCTTCCTGGGTGGGTCTTTCGACAGGTGATCTTGTGAACAGATAAGCATCCCTTCTCTGAACTCCTTCCTAAGTTTGTAGGGCACAATTTTGCACACATGCTACAAATAGCTAGAATTCTTGTCTGTAAAGCTATACGTATATGATTCTCAATCACTTAGTCATATAGATAATATTTACATTTCTTGCTTATTTGACATAAGATTTCTGTTTCCTTCAGCCCTTGTCTCCATACTCTGCTCCCTTCTTTTTGCTTTTGCCCTGGTGTGATTCTGTTTCTTCTTATAGATCCTTATAAGCAACTTACAATTTCTGTGACTATATAGAAAGAACTTGTAGAACAATATATGTAATTTCTTACCAAGTATACAAAAATGAATATGCGTGCATATATATGCATGCATGTCTATATGTGTGTAGCTATAACTATATATTTTAGAGTATCTACAGTATACACATAACTGTAGTCTATTGTACTCAAATATTGTAGGAAATAAATTCAGCTACAATGATGGCCATTGGTGGAGTCACATCCACTACACCTTTTCTGTACTGTTGGGCTTTCTATACCATGGGCACTTACTCTCTTTCTTTAGAGCTCCCAGGTGAGTTGGATGATTGTCATATAGCTCACTTGAGGAGACTGAGCTCAGCGTTTGGAGCCAAACAGACGTCTCAAGTTTCGTTCCTAAGTGTAATAATCTCCATCTTCTCTTTCTTCCTGCCTTGGTTTAGCTTCAGGCTCTTAGAACTGGCTTGTTGTGCACAATTTCTAACTTCTGCTTGGGGCCCTCCAGTAAGCCATGAGCCAGACACCCCTTCTGAAGCTGCGGGTGGGAACCTCAGCAGCCCCACGTGCTGGCCACCAGCCCCTTCCGTCCTCCCTGAGGGTGATCTATGGCTTGTCAGAGGTGTGGGTTCTCACCACTTGCTGAATAGAAAGCTTCTTTGTTCTTGGGAGTGAAAATAGCCCTAAGATAAATGTTGAGGCTGGAGGAGCCCAGGGAATGTTGGGCTTCAACTGTCCAGAGAGTCCTCCTTGGAGCAGAAAGGCTGAGTGAGGTTGGCAAAGGAGGAACAGTTTCACAAGGGAAGATTTTGGCCCCGGGTCCTCTGGGGACTGTGAGCTGTGGCCCTGGAAGGTGGTCATGACTTGTCTCAAATGCAGCTCACGACACCTGCCTAAAACCTGTTTCCATGCTCAGTAGCCTCTGTCAGTGCTTGTAAACTTCCTATTCCTCACCACTTTTGGGTTATGACATGACACACTTTCTTTTCTGTCCCTCCTTACCGGGAAGCTACCCTCTGCACCCCTAGAAAAAACTGCCTTTACTCTTCTCTCTCCCTTTTGTCTTCTCATTCCCCTCCCTTCCTACTTGCCTCATAGAGCCTGCGTTTCATTTCTCTGGCTGTTGTTGAGAAAGGGTGGGAACCAGCTCTGCACCTGGCCACTGCAAACCCCATAAAGTTCTGGGTATGACTCTTCCATGGATCATAACCTCCTCCCTTCCTAATCCGGCCCAGGCAGGATTGAGTTGGAGCATGCTGGAGCTGCCAGCAGAAGGGGGAGGTATGTTTCGGTCTGTTAGTAGTTGCAAAATAAAGCCACGGACAAGGTTTGGGGCTATTTATTTTTCACTCTCATTCCTAAGGTTCTGGGGAAAACTATATGTTTTTAACCTGGGAGCTTTGGGACATGGCCCAGGATCTTCCAAGAACCCCAGAGGGATAGATACCCCTGAGAGAAAGGGCAAGAATAGCATCTGAGTCCTCCAAGAAAGCCAGGGATGCAGTCCTCCTACTCAAACCCTAGACCTGACTCAGAAAAGATGAACTTGGGACCTCAGAATTTTGAGCTGCAGAAAGAACTTCAGCAAAATCTTCATAGCCCACGTAATCCTCTTCCCTGATAAGCATGATGCATCTGAGTTAGGCCTAGGGAAGGAAGAATGGAGGACAGAAAAAGGAAAGAGAGCAGGAAATGGCAGTAGCAAATAGGACACTAGAGCTAGTCAGGCTAGGAGGACAGCACCTGCCCAACCCTCCTCTTTTATGGGTGAGAAAGTAGAGAAGGCCAGGATGCGTCTCCAATAAGGGATGAGGGGGCCCCTCTCCTGGCACCTCTGCTACTGTTTGTTCTCAATGGCGCCAGTGAGAACCTAATGGAGTGGGAGGCTTGAGGAACAGATTTTAGGACTGTCTGGATCTTAAGGACCACAAAATGACAAGAAGCATCCTCTTAGCATCCCCCCTCCTTCCTATTATGGGGGCTGGTGTCTCAGCTCTAGGGACCTTCCCTGTGCCCTGCTCCTAGACGATGGACTCCCAAAGGTATGAAGTGCCTACTAGAACCTCTGCCCACAACCCCTGCCCAGTACTTTATCAGCATTGCCTCTCTTTGGCTCTACTAGTCTAGCCTGGAGGAGCGTTAAGATGACCTGCTTTTGGGTTAGTATAGAAGAATGAAAGAGAAAAAGAGGTGGAATGAGAATGACCATTTACTGAATTCTCTGTGCAGAATTCAGGGGGAGGCATCAAACCTTTTCGATCTTATTTAAGGCTCACTGAACTCTTTGGAGAAGGTGTTACTGCTCCTTTTTTACTGAGACTTCATTTGGTTCAGTGAGGTGCACAAGGTTGCACAGCTGGCAACAGAGATTCCAGCTGTCTGGTGGGGAACACAGGATGTGTTGCAATCCTGGCCAGGCTGCCCTAGTGAGCGCTGGATGGCTCAGAGCACCAGGACTGACGTGTCCAGGGCTGAGGTGTCAATGTGTGCTTTGGGCTTGTGATGACCTTAGGGCAGGCTGTCAGGAGAGTAGCCAGTTTTGCTGATAGCACCTTTACCCGTCCATCAAAATGCTCCCAGAGGCACCCAAATTCTCCTAGAGACTAGAGGGTCTGACTAACCTCTGCAGCCTCCGCCCACTCTCTCCTTCTTGATGCTTCCTCCCTAGCCCTGGGCTGGTGGGGGCTGGCTTTGTGCTCAGTTACTCAATAATCAGGGAAAAAGTCAATGTATTCCCCTCTCTCCAGATTCATCTAGGACTCAATAGCTGGGGTTACAATTACAACTGAGAATTTGTCCTTTCTGAGAGGAGGGGTTGGCGCTTCAAGTTAAAAATTTCTAGGCTAATAAACTGTTCTTCCCATTATGTATTGACTGCTCTCGCCTTCCCCTGCCAGCCCCCTAGTTCTCCCTCCACTCCACCCCTTCACCGAGGCTGACATCACACTCACATTTTCCAAAATTCCCCAAATTACCTGCAGTCTTCTTAGCCCCTGCTGTTTTCTGGAATTACACATCTCAGACTCTGCCACATCATTCCCTCCCATTCTCACCCAAGCATCAGGAAGCCCCAATTCTGATTCCTGGCTGGCCCGTGTCCCCTAGGATCAGTCTGGCCTGGCAGCAAAGCAGCAAAACAGGGTCTGACCCATTTGACTTAATCAGGAGTTCTCCTCCTTACTTGGTCCAGTTAAAAAGGGGCCACTGGAAGGAAATTCAGCTATGGCTGGTGTGTATACACATGTATGTGTGGGGTGCAGGCAGAGGGAGAGGGCTCCATTATGTGGGGGAGGGACTGACCTTCTTGAAGCCCTGGTAGATGGGATTAGAAGGTCCACTGTCAGAAGACCTAGGTTTAAGTTCTGGTTCTGCCACTGCTGGTGCTGAGCTCTTGCCCAGGTCATGTAGCCTCCTTGGCTCAGTGCCCCTCTGTAAATAGAGCCTCTATGTATTTTCTATAAAAGGTCACAGCACTATTTCAGAACTGAGCTGATTTCCATTAAGAAGTAGAGTTCTAGGGGCCTCCCTAGTGGCCTAGGGGTTAAGTCTTAGCTCTATCATTGCTCTGGCCTGAGTTTGATCCCTGGCCAGGGAGGTGACCCACACATGGCATGGCAGACCTTTCCTGTCTTGCCTGCTGCTCCCCTGAGCAGTGTATTTCAGTAGATCTGCCTGTTCTGCTTCCCACTCTATTTCTGGTGAATCCTCTCATCCCCCACACCTCTGACCTGTAACCCAGTTCTACACATAAATAAATATTTAGATCTTGGGGGGAAAAAAAAAACGAAGTAGAGTTCTATATCCCCTCCCTGGGAGGACCTCTGTAACTGTATCAACAGTAGAATATGTCAGGAGTGACATTGCGTGACCCCCTGGGCTAGGTCATAAAGGGTACATGACTTCTACCGGCTGCCTCTTGGTCTCTGTCTCCACCTCTGTCTGTCTTTCCCACATTCGAATCCAGCCACCATGCTATGAGGAAGCCCAGGTCACATGTAGAGGTCCTGTGTAGGTTCTAGCTGAGAGTCTCAGCTAAGGGCATAGCCAGCAGCCAGCACATGGCCAGATGTGTGAGCGAGCACCTATAGGTGACGCTCTACCTTCAAGCGGCCCCAATGGTGTGAAATGGAGCTGAGAGGAAGGATTTCCCCACTGAGCTTGACTAAATTGTAGGAGATAGTATTTTTTTAAGTCACTAAGTTTGAGGCAGGGAGAGGGGACAAGGGGGTTGTTGTGTAGCACTAGATGTCTGCAACACAATCATAATGGTATATTTGGCTTTCAGAGGAGTGAGGTGTAAAGGAGATTCATATTGTTGTGCTTTATGGGGCTCTATAGAAATACAACACATTGTCGTCATTGGTGCCATCAAAGCACTTCAATATCCCAAACCACTGACTTGCGTGTCTATAATGTGGCAAGAGCTGGGTTAGATGGTTTCCACATATCACTCCATTTAATCCTTGCAACGTTTCCATGTTATAACCTCCTTCCTTTTTAAATTCAGCTCAGGCAGAACTGAATTGGTTGTTGCAAGGATTAAATTAAGTTGGTATTATTATTTTCATTAATTTGGAAATGGCAAACAGGGACACAGCTAGTTTAAACTCAGGTCAAACTTGAACTTGAATCCCAGTCTGGCTTACAGTCAGGTTTTTACTCCTCTTTCTCTAGTAGCTAGAGTTGGATCAGTTGCCTAAAGAAAATGATGACACCAGGATATCTCAGCAGGTCCTAGCCTGGGAAAAAGCTTCTGCTTGATTTATTTTATTTTATTTGCATTTCAACAAATAAGTTTTGAATACTTATAATGAGACACGGTATTAGATAGCCATGATGCACAGGACATAGCCCCTTCTTTGGGGAGCTTGTAGTCTTGGGGGGTTGGGTATGGGGGACAGATGCTTCCTACTTATATAGCATTGGGCAAGCTGCTCACCATCTCTAAGCCTCAGTTTTGCCATCTGTAAACTGGGGGTATTATAGAACACAGCTCATAGGGTTTTGTGAGAATAACATGATATGTAATACTACTTAAAGCATTCTGTACATAGAAAACACAATGTAGATTAGTTTTTATAAGTATAGAAAAAGAGGTTTATAATATAATTAGATACATGCCAACATAGAGGAAGTCTCCCCACTCAGGTTTACAGAGACAAGGTTTTAACTTGAAAATGCCTAGGTGGAGGACCCCAGCCTCCAAGTTACAAAAGTTTGATATGACAGTCGTTGTGATTTTGAAAAGGAAAGAGTTGGGGGGAACCATGTGGAAACCCAGGGTGCCCAACCCTGGAGCAGAGGGCTCAGAAGGGAGGTTAGTGTTTCAAAGAGATACACTTCTCTCAAAAATCAGCTCTGGGTGGACCTGATTGACTCTCAGCTAAGCCAGATCAATAGAATCTGCTCTTGCTAACAAAACACCAAGCCCCCCTTATCCAGAAGGGTCCCAGAAATGTCCCCACAGATCAATGAATGACTCTGGGGCAAATTCGCCCTAGGAGGCCCAAGGTCTGCAGGTCAACAAGGGACTTCCTGGCTGGTATTTGGTCCCAGGTAGAAGTCTCCTTAGGAACTTTGGGCAGGCTCTGTGCTTGGCCTGTGTAGAGAACAGCTGCTTTGGTTTAAATATTAATAATGCAAAATGAAATGTGTGGGGTGCCCAGCGCACCAGAGCCCAGCCAGTCTGCATTGCATCGAATGTCCTCTGTGCTGGGTTTGGAAAAATGTGGTCAGTGAATTTAATATACTTTTTGGCAAAGGGAAGACGACAGTTAACTTCTCTCCTGAGTCTCACTAAACTAGGTTTTCTCCCTGGAAAGGGAGAGTGGTTTCTCCCAGTGTGCCAGCAGGCCGGCTGCCCGCATTCTGTCATAACCCCTCTGCTCTGCCTACTTTGACACTCGCTGGGGGCGCTGGGGATCACAGGGTATCCCACGGCAGGGGTACAGAGAGGTTTGTTCAAGAACCAGCAGGGTCTGGCTGGAGCTGAAATCCCAGTTTCTGCTGACTAGGGCTCCTCGTCCCAGGCTGTTCTCTCCCCATTTTGGACCCTCTTCTTGGCTGACCTCTACCCACCCCCACTGCCCCTCGGAGGAGCTCATGGTTAGAACTGGTGCCATTTCAGGGCCCCTGAAGCTGGACACATGATTCAAAGTCTCTATAGACCTGTGCCAGGCTGTAAGGACTTTGCTTCCCTCCATCTCGCTGCATTTCAAAATCCCGCAGAGGTTCTGACATGGCTGCTGTGAAGATTCCCTGGCCACCCCACTGCCCCTGCCTCCCTGCACCACTATGGCCAGGGCCTATGTGGGCCTGTTCCCTCTTCTCCAGCATCCCAGGCCCTAGCTTTTCTGTCGCCAAATGTCACAGTTTTCAATTGGCTTCTTGAAAAGTTAATAAACACTTGGTGACATAACAGCCCCAGAATCAGGGAGCGAGCCAGCTTCAGAGGCCAATGTTTCTGAGGAGAAGTCAGAGACTCCAAGCTGGCTCAACAAAGACACCCAGTGCAAGCACAGTCCCATAGTGGCCACTGCCACCACACAACTGGGCCAGAGCTGGCCAGGCTTTCCCCAAAGCCCTTCTCTGGTTTTGTACAACCTGATACTGTTCTGAGCAAATCATTCATCAGGGAGACTCAGGCAGCCTTTGCTGGTGGCCTGGTTGTGGCCTGTTCTGAGGGGGCCTCCCAGGCTGGTAGGGAAAACAGTCACCCCAGGGCCTCTTGGGGGCTTTGGAGCCAGTTCCAGGGAGGAGAGAAGTAGCTCTGCCTGGGAGGGAGTGGGAGCTGCAATCATCTGGGCACTGGGGCTCCAGCTGTGCCCCAGGTTCCAGCTCCCCCTAGCCTACCCCCTTGGCGCCCAGCCCTTGGGGAAGCTGAGAGAAAGTCTCGCCTGTTCTGGATGCCGCAGGCAGGATCGGCCACAGTGATCTCCTTCATGTGTCACCGCTGGCTGTAAGTGCTGTGTTTGGTTTGGCGAAACGGCTATTTAAATAGCAGTGAAATGTGTCACTGGAAAAAAATTAGCTCATGTTTCCTTTGCCATTTCTTCATGATTTCCATTAAAAGTGTAACCACGGGTAATAAATTAACAAGATCTGTAAAAGCGACCATAGGAAACCATGGATCCAGAATTCCTATAAACTTCTAGCCCATGATGCTAAAATACGAGGCTACTTGGGGGAAGGGAGACTGGATCACCCATATTTCAGTTTTCTTTGTGTCTGATTCCTACTTCTACCCCTCAAAACATGGGGGGGGAAAAGAACTCTGCTTCTTTCAGGGTCGCTGTGGTTTTGGGGGTGAGAACTTTTCCCTGGCAAACACAGAATCTTGGGGGCATTGCTTGGTTCTTCCTGTTTCATTAAAAAAAAAAAAAAAAAAAACGAGCAAAACAAAACTAAAAAGTTATTTCTCTATCAAAATGTAATCTTTTCCTTCCAAACTGTGCCTCACCTGGTCCTTAGCACAGTCCAGGTGTTGAAGTCTCAACTCCCTGTGACAATCTGAACCTATTCCCATGGGTCCCGGGTAGCTTGGTGTCAAATTGTAGCTCGGTTCCACAGACGGGAATACTGAGGTCAAAGGGAAATATTTGCTTTCAGCACAAAATCCAACAATCAGTGGAGGGTTTGGGAAACCAGGAGCAACAACCCTCCAACTGCTGGCCTGGCTCTCCCCTCCCCATTCATGTACAACAATGCTTGTTTGTTTGTGCTGGGCTGGAGAGCAGAGGATCACGGAGGGTCTCTCTGGAGATATTGGGGTAAGACAGCTGCTCCCAAGGAAGTGGGAAGCTGCTCCTGAGGAATGTGTTTGGTTTAACAAACAGCTATGGGGGTGCCACGGAAGTAGAATGGTAGTGCCTCACTCAGAGGATGGAGGAGTGGGCCCCCCCCAGTGTGACTGACGACTGGGGGAGTGTGTTTGGTGTTACGCAGAGGGGAGCTGTGTGTGAGATTGGGAGAGTATGTTCCGCCTTATGCACAGGGCTGAGGGAGTCAGAGGGATGGGAGGAGAGTATTTAGTGTCACCCATAGGGCTGGGGGTGGGGTGGTGTCAGGGCTGGGGGAGTGTGATGAATGTTACACACAGGCCTAGGACTTGGGAGAGAGCACTGGGGGAGTGTGTTTGGTGTTACACAGGGCTTCAGGAGTCAGAGGTAGGATTAGGGGAGTGTGTTTAGTGTGACAGTCAGTGTGGAGCAGCTGGAGGGGATGATGAGAAGGCAAGTGATAACAAATAGTCTCCTTTTGATCCTGGTCTTCTGTCCCCCTTTCTTCTATTAGTCCTTTCTCCAATATCTCAACCCACCTTTTTTAGTCTAATATGACTGGCCCTTGGTTTCCTTGTTAGAAAACAGGGAGAGATAGTAGAGTTTTGCCATTTTCTAAATCACAGATCATCATCTGAATGCGCCATTCTCAAAGTCCTGGGCCATCCTCTTTCCCTAGAGCTCAGCTTCTCTTCCACATAGCCCCTGAGGGTAAGAAGAAGGGCCTTTCTCATTTCTTCAGGATGCTTTTTTTTTTTCCTGGGAGGCAGTGATGTGGAATGTGAAGACTCAGAAAACCCTTTGTTACAGTGAAATTAACGAGATTTTGTACCTTCTATTACTCTTCCTCCCGGCAGCTCCCAGTCTTGGCCACACAGAGGCCATCATCTCCTGCCAGCACCTTATTTTCATAGGGGTGTTGGACTTCCTTTGCTCATTCCTCTCTGTGAGGCCCAAGTGACTAGCTCCAGGATAAAGGCAAGGGTGTATAGCTCTTCCAGACTCCCTCAGGGATCCCAGACATTCCCTATATCCTGAGGCCCAGGTCTCTGCCAAGACACCTGCTATAATGAAGGAGAAACATCTGCTTGTTTTGTTTACAGTTCATCCAGATGTTTGGGTGCCATGGGCCTCTTAAATGCTGTAGCTAGAAGTTGAGCTTCTATCTGCTTGGAGCCCGGAGATCACAAGGGAGGGCCTTGAACTGAGAAGGGAAGGGGGCTGGGTGACAGACACTGCTCAGGGATTGGGGGTGGGGGGTTGTAGGGGAGGCAAGAAGGGAGACAAGAAACTGGGGGTGGATCATAGCCATGGCACGAACTGGAACAAAATTTCTCATAAATATTGGCTCTATTTACAAAGCTAAGAGTATAGGCAAATATTGGATGAATTGTGATTTTTAAAATTGCCCTTTATAAATAAATGCTCCACGCTACTGACTAGGTGCTGAGTAAGGGCCTACTGTGTGCTCTGCAGGCCCCTCACAGGCTTCCTGCTGTGTTCTTCTTGTGCTCTGCACACCCATGTCAGTGATTATGAAGCAAAGAGGCTCAAGCTGAGAAGGGCAATTAAGAAGGCTAGGCAGTGAGCATAAATCAACATGCTCCCCCTTTTCCTGGGCTCGGGGCTGGAAAATATCAGAACTGTGCAAATACTTGGGATGTTTCTCTTTATTAGTGATAAAATATTGGACGTCAGCATGCGCCGTTTCTTGCACTGCCTCCGACAGTGGGAGCAGTAATTGTGATGAATTGGGGTCCAGGGGCAGGCCTGTAGGCATTTAAGAAAGCTCTGTGGATTGAAAATATTAGGATTGATTAAAGGTCAAATACTTTATAAATTTATCAGTGCGGGATACATTCTTCCGAAGTGGGGGCTACCCTTCCAGCCTGTTGAGAAAGAACTCAGTATGGTTGACTGCTCTCCCCACTCCTCCCCTCAGGCCCCCCCCGCATGTAACCTACAAAGCTGATTAAACGAGCAGACGTTTTCCTGTAATTTGTGCCCTTTTGCGTCTCCTGCCAGGAGATGAGTTCAGCCCAGACATCTGTGGGCAGGAGTCTGCCCACTTCTCACTGGAGAGAGAAAAGAGAAACTTCCCTGATTGGAGGATTGATTGGGCCCTGGGGTGGAAGTTGGGCCAGGCTGGGGGCAGGAGGGGAGCTCTGACTTCAGCCATCAGGGCCAGAGCCTCTAGGGAGGAGTCATCAGGAAGAGTTCCCTTACTCAACCCTGGAGCACTCGGGGCAAAAAGGAGAGCCTCAGCTGAGTCTATGCTTTCAATGAATATCTGATTTCCTGTTATTAGATAAAGAGGCTTTGTAACTCTTTGTTTGCCAGGAAGCTCCAGTAAAACTCTGTTCAATCTCGGCAACCGACCTCAGCTACTGCCTTATGCTAAATTTCATATTTCAGGCAAATCTGTGTTGAGGTGGGAGTCATTCTAGTGCTGGGGGCTAAAGCAGGAAACAGAATAGATGAAAAACCTTATCCCATGGTGTTGACGTTCAAGGAGGGAAGGGAAAAATAAATATAAAATCTTGTAAATTACATAGGGTAAGTATGAAGGAGAAAAATAAAGGCGGAGGAAGGGGGACAGGCAGGCAGAGAGAGGAAGTTGACATTTTAGGAATGATCAAGGAGGGCCTCACCCAGACCTGTAGGGAGGGAGTGCAGTTAATGGAGAGAAGGGTGTTTATCTGGAAATGGGTTTTCAGTGGGATAGTACAGGGGTATTTTAGTATGGGCTGTCCATATCCTTTCCTTTTTAGAATTAAGTGTGCTATAAATAAAAACACACAGAGAAAATGAATGTACTAAAGTAGAAACTGTTCAGATAAAGAGACTTCCAAACCCCTAGATTAATGGATTTGGTCTGAATTACCTGGAGGACTTGTTAAAACACAAATTGCTGGACCTCACACTGTGAGTGTCCAATTCAGCTGGGATCCGAGCGTTTGTGTTCTAGCAAGTTCCCAGAGGCTGCTGATGCTGATTCAGAGGCCACACTTGGATAACCCCACTTAAACCTCTGATTGATTAGATGGGGATTCCTGGATGAGGTAAAGTTGAAGAAAAGTTTGAGAAGAAGCACAAATAGCAATTTCAAGCTCTCTATATACACATGTGACCGTAAACATTAAATCAGCTGGTGGGTGCAGTTGGAGGACCAGATCTGCAGATAGATGAATTGCTTGAAGTAGAAACTGACACTCTCTCTGCCTTCCTTCAGCATCCTGGGCTGAGAGGAGAAAGAAAGCCACTGGAGAGAGAACACCTTCTCAAGGGCAGGTGGGTGGCCAGACTTGAGAACAAGTAGGAAGTAAGAGGAGTTCCTCCCCCTCCATGAACTTAGAGCTCAGGAAGCACTCACTGAAAGCAAGTAGGCAGTGGGAGGGGGGTACACACAGATCTCTAAAGGCTGCTCTTCCTGAAATGTCCTCCACAGAACATTGCTTTTGAGGGATGTTCACAGGTATCACCAAAAAGAGCTCTTCTGCCCACTGTAGAGCACACTGGGCTAAACAGGAATTCTCAGGTCCTTTAAATGTGCCTGTGAGTCTCTCAGAGGAGGTTCTAATATTCAGTGTTTCTTAAACATTTTACTGCAGGATCTGCTTTACTTTTTCATGGAGACTCTTATAAGACCAGGCCCTCCCTGGTGGTGCAGTGGGTTAAGCAATGCTCTTTGAAGCAAACCGCAGCCACTGAGTTCTATCCCTGCCTCCAGCTGGGTAGGTGACCCACATGGTGCAGCAGACCTCTCCTGCCTCACCTGCTATTCTCCTTAGCAGTGTATTTCGGTTGATCTGCCTGTGCTGTTCCCCACTCTGTCTGGTGGATTCTCTCGCCCCCTGTACCTCTGGACTGTACCCCATGCTTGTACGTATAAATAAATAAAATCTTAAAAAAAAATCTTGTAAGACCAATATACAGACTTATCAGTCACTTTGGAAAGTATTGGCTCTTAGGGTTAGATGGTCTCTTCTAACCCACACTGATGAGTGAAGAGAGGAAACCCGAGAACTCCAACTTTACTTCTGGCAGACATGAAACCAGTTCTTTGTCCTCTTAAGAAGTCTAGATTTAGGGGTGGATGAGCCTCCAGATGTGGCCAGGCTCTTTGGTATCAATTCTTAGGTCTCTAAGTTTCTTTGAAGAGAAAACTTGGACCCCTGGGCACCAGAACTTTGTGCATTTGACTAGAGCAAGGCTGGAAGACTGTCCCTCTCACAGACAGCTGAGTCTTGCTCATACACTGCACCCACCCCCCTCAAGTGTCTTGAAGTGTTTCAGGACAGGGAGAGGGACGTCCCAGAACCCTCAAACCTGCTCACTCTAAATAGATTCTGGCATCTGCCACATCAAGACAAAATATATAAGACCTTTAATGAAAAGGAACTTTAATACAATCAGTGTGCAATACAGAAAAGACAAAGAATATAGTTTCCAAAGCAAGTACCCAAAGTTATCCATTCCCTTGTGGGTAAAAGTTCACCCCAACAGGATTGGCCAAAGCAAGGGTCAAAAGCCTGCCACAGTCTAGTGGGGACCTATTGAAAGGATCAGAGACAGCCAGACAAAACTGGGAGGAAAAGCGCAAAATCAAAATCAAGATAAAAGCTGCCATTGTTAACCTCCCATGGGTCTCTCACCCACATCTGTTACAACCAGTCCAGGACCAAGAAGCAAGCACAGCTTCTTCACATTTCTCTCTGCTCCATGTGCCTCCCCCAGATTTCCTTCTTGCTCCCCATCCCACTTGATTCCTTCTACAGTCTCTTTACCAGCTTCTTCTTCTCCCTACTCAGCAACACCCTCCCTTGGGTGGGGCAGGGAACCTCCCCCTTTCCGGGGGACCACTCCGTAATGAAGCATGGGTTTTGCTGACTGCAGAATTAGACAGGGTATGAGGACTGCATTGAATTGGAGCACAGGGCTCATCCTATATGCAGGGTCTGCAGAGCTGAGAAGGGGAGGGGCCTAGGGGCCCAGCTGTGTCTGGAGAACAGCAGCCCTGATATTTACGACTATAATGGTTCTTCTCTAGTGGACCTGCTTTGGAACATAAATAAACTTAATAGGCTTCAAATAATTGTGACAACTAGTTTAAACCCCAGACTGTGGTCCAGGGCAATGGACGTCTCTCTCCCTAGCTTGATCCACAGAGCAAAGGCTCAATCCTGAGCTTAGCAGCATCATTGACTTGGTGGGTCTTTGTGCAAAGAGATGGGGAGAGGAGGAGTTGTCTTGGGCCTGAAGCAGAGAAAGGATGTCCTTTCTTTCAGAATGTTCCAGGCTGAGATGTATTACTGGCCTGTGCCAGTCCCCAGACTGAAGGGGCAGATTTCAGGTCCTGCTCTTTATCTATAGGGAAGGGTGAGTCCATACCTTGTGTTCTCCCTGTTATTGTCTGGAGTTGAGGACACATAGAATTATAAATTGTGTTCAAGGCACTGTCCTGTTTCAAACACTTTCTGTGTGTAAGACATCATACTATCTTTTTTTTTTTAAAGATTTATTTATTTATGCATACAAGCACTGGGGCACAGGCCGGAGGTGTGTGTGTGGGGGGGGGGGGGGGTGGGAGGATTCACCNTAAGACATCATACTATCTTTTTTTTTTTAAAGATTTATTTATTTATGCATACAAGCACTGGGGCACAGGCCGGAGGTGTGTGTGTGGGGGGGGGGGGGTGTGAGAGGATTCACCACAGAGAGCGGGGAGCAGAACAGGCAGATCAACAGAAGTACACTGCTGAGGGGAGCAGTGGGCACAGTAGGAGAGGTCTGCTGCACCATGAGGGTCCCCTCCCTGGCCGGCGGCAGGGATCGAACTCGTGCTGCAGTGGCTGCGGTTTGCTTCACAGTGCATTGCTTAACCCACTGCGCCACCAGGGAGGCCCGACATCATACTATCTTGTGTGAGAGAGAAACCTATTTTTTTTTTTATGAATAGCAAACTAGGATAAAGGGCCATCATATAAAGTTGTAAAGAAAACAGAGGAGGTAGCAGATGAGATTAGTTTCTGCTGAGCAGAAGGGGACTTTCCAGGAGAGGGAGAAACCTAAACAAAGGCACAGAGATGAAGAGCACCAGGAATGTTCCAAGAATGGTGTGGTGGAGTGAGGGAGCAAGTGGGAAAACATGTTGTAGCCAGAACTTGGAGAGTCTTTCCTTTCATACTAAGGGATTTGGACTTTATCAAATAAGTACTGGAAAGTCAGGTTTTATTAGAATGTTTAAAAGTAATACATGTGTAGAGTAAAATCTTCAAACAATATAAATAGATAAGCAGTGAAAAGTAAGTCTCCCTTTCATCCCTATTCCATTCCTCCCCCAGCCCATCCACTCAGTTCTCTTTCCAGAAGGAACTATCACTGGTTTCTCGTGCATTTTTTCAGAGATGGTCCATGCACTATATTTCCAAATACTATATTTCTCAATATGTTTTAAGCATAAATAATAATATGTTATTTTGTTAAGATATAGAACTGAGGGTGGGCCTCCCTGGTGGCGCAGTGGGTTAAGCAACACACTATGAAGCAAACCGCAGCCACTGCAGCACAAGTTCGATCCCTGCCGCCGGCCACGGGGGGGACCCACATGGCGTAGCAGACCTCTCCTGCCTCGCCTGCTGCTGCGTGTGTTTCAGTCAGTCTGCCTGTTCTGCTCCCCACTCTTGTCTGGTGAATCCTTTCACCTCCCACGATTCTGGCCTGTACCCCCAGCTCTTGTATGCATAAATAAATAAATCTTTAAAAAAAAAAAAAGATATAGAACTGGGGCCTCCCCTGGTGGCGCAGTGGGTTAAGCAGCGCATTATGAAGCAAACCGCAGCCACTGCAGCACGAGTTCGATCCCTGCTGCCGGCCAGGAAGGGGGACCCACATGGTGTGGCAGACCTCTCCTACTGTGCCCACTGCTCCCCTCAGCGGTGTACTTCTGTTATCTGCCTGTTCTGCTCCCAGCTCTCTGTGGTGAATCCTCTCGCCCCCCGACACCTCTGGCCTGTGCCCCAGTGCTTGTATGCATAAATAAATAAATCTTTAAAAAAAAAAGATATAGAACTGGCTGACCTATGTCTTGCTCATTATACTTAACTATAGAGCTTAGAATTTGTAGGTGGAGCACATTGTGTTCCGTAGTTTATTAAATAAGACTCAACTGATGAACACTTAGTCTTTCCAGTGTTTTGCTACTTTGAACAACCAGGCAGTGAATATCCTTGTATATAAATCACACTGTGCATTTGTCTGTAAATTCATAGATATGAAACTGTTTGGTCGAAGGGCATTTGCATTTTAAATATTGCTGAACTTGGAAAATTGAAAGCAGGGGATTCAGGGACCAAACTTATTTAAGGACGATTCCTTTGGAGGCCGTAAGATGATGGGCAGGAGAGATGAGATGAGTTTGCAGGGTATTATGATTGCACTAGATGAGACTAGATGAGACTAAATGCAGAAAGGGAAGGCAGGGCAGATGCTCATAACTGGATGTATCTGTATGTGAGAAGAACAGTCAAAGGCAACCAGAGGTCCAGAGCCTCACATGGGAAGGGGTTAACCAAGAGATAAAGGAGTAGCTTTGATCAGATTCTAAAATTCAAAAATGCATTTGCGTAGTTGGAAATTGGAAAGTTAAGAAAACACTAGTGTAGTCTTAGTAGAACAGGAAGAAGACTCAAGAAACGGGCCTAATGTCTCCTTTCTAAAGGAAAAGGTTGATCAAATGCAGTGTAACTCCAGACGAGAAAGAGGCAGAGCGTTTGGAAACGAGTTATCAATTGTATTAATCAGTTTAGGCTTCTGGCTGGATCCAACAATCACCAAATTTCACTGACTTCCCAGAATAAAAGTGTCTACATTATATCACTGTTCACTATGAGAATGGTGATGAGGAAGGAACTCTGCTAAAAGCAGTGTTGGAGGGTCCTAGATTCTTCCATGTTCAAATTCTATCCTTCTCTAGATCCTCAGCATCTACTCCATTCAACCACTGGATAGAAATAGAATTATGTGTAGGCAGGTTTTATGGCCCAGAGATATGGAAAGGACTTATGTCACTTCCACTCACTTTCTAGTGGTCAGAATTTGGTCCAATAGAGCCTGGAAATCACTTCTAGTTGTGTACCCAGGAGGAAAAGGGAAATGTCCTATAAAGACTAGCCAAACTCTCTTCCCTTAATGACATGTCCTAGACAAATCTTTTATTGTTCAGAGGCTCAGAGGCTCAGTTTTCACATCTGTGAAATAGGAATAGTGACTTCATAGGTAAAACTGTTGTGAGAGTTAAATGGGATTGTATATGTCATTCATTTAGCCAGACATAGAGATGTAGAGATGAACAAATTATCATAGTAGTCAGTGTTTCTACATATTGTCTGTGCTCTGTGGTTGTGACTTTAGGAGGACACTTGAGGTTTTCTGTCTTTTGCCTACTCTGGGTCTACACAGACAGAGGAAAACTCAGCCTGTTTATGACTGACCTGATCATTCGGACCCCAAGTAGATTTATTTTTTTTGAAATAAATCATTTGGTTTGGCTGACTCCATGCATCAGATTCATGAGATTATTTCCAAGTCTCACTATGCCTGGTCCATGTAGACCCAGCTGCAACCTCTGTCAGACTGCTCTGCTCCTAGCATATGCGGGCTGCAGAATGATTCTTGTTCATTCTTTCATGTTATTCCCACACTTCAGAAGTCTGGAGGGAAGCTGAATGTTTGCTGTTCTGGGATCATTTGAAGCCGGGCATGCAAAGAGTTCCGAGTCACTTTCAAGTCTGCCCGTAGGAAATCTTTCTTGGCAACCAGACAACTAGAATTAGTTATTAAAGGCATGTCAAATGAATAAAGACACCTCTGTGAGGAAAACCGCAAGAGCAGTTACTTTTTCTAATATGAATAGGAGGCTAATATCAAATCACCTTTGATTTTCCACTCTTTCTTTGTTGTTTCGATGGTAGGTCAACTCTAATAATATAGATACGACAGAAAACCATTTCTGTTTTCATCTATCGCAGTACATATGCCCACTGCAGATGTGTGTCTTAAAGACCAGGGCCTGGAATTTAAACGTGTACCTGTACACTGACAGGGCTACTTTCTCCAGGAGCATTCTCCCCCGTGCCAAAACTGTGTTGCCCTCACACGTTTTAAGATGCCAACCCTTGAAATGGAATGAGGCCTTATTTTGTGTATAAACCATGCATCTCACAAAACCAGGCCACAATATTGGCAAAAGTGAAGGATGACCATGAAGACCCAGCCATAAGAACCAGGGGAGAAAGTAGTGGGAAAGCATTTTGAAAACAAAAGCCTGCTTTCCAGGTGGGAGTCACTGAAGACCTAGTGAACTCTATTTTTCATGTGGCCTAGATTTAGGGTCACAATGGATATATTTGTGGGCAGAGAGAACTGATGACCAGCAGGAAGTGCTGTATCATGATTAGGAGGCTTCAGTATCTGCACACTGTCTGGGCTCGAACCCTGGTGCTGCTTTGCTTTGTTATAAAGGACAAGTTACTTGATTTCTCTGGCCCTCAGTTTTCTCATCTGTGGAATGAGGACAATAATACCTATCTCACATGGTTGCTATGAGTATTAAAGGATCTTACTCTTACAAAGTGCTTAGAACAGATGTTTGGCAATGAGTGAACTCTCAATGACTGTTGACGATTATCAACAATGTTATTATTGTCCAATGGGGAGAGGGATCCAGGGGTGAATGGGTTTTATGTTGGGTGGGATCATATTATGCAAGCAATATAAACTTTATATGGAAGGGAATTTGGTTGGTTGAGAGAAACCAGTTTGGTCTTTTGAGGTACAGCCACTTTAGAAGATTTTTTTTAAAAAGATTTATTTATGTATACAAGAATTGGGGTACAGCTCAGAGGAGGTTAGGGGGGTGAGAGGAGTCACCAGAGACAGAGTGGGGAACAGAACAGGCAGACTGACTGAAATACACTGCTGAGGGGAGCAGTGGGCGAGGCAGGAGAGGTCTGCTGTGCCACATGGGTTACCTCCCTGGCCGGGGTTAGAGATCGAACTCATTCTGTGGTGGCTGCTGTTTTCTTCATAGTACATTGCTTAACTCATTGCACCACCAGGGAGGCCCCACTTTAGAAGCTTTTCTGTTGGATAGATGACTTGTGTTCTTGGACAACGTGGAGCTATTCCCACACAAAAGTCCTTCTGGGCAGATCGGTTCATCTTCTGGATACTGAGGTTTTCATCCAGGATCACACGTACAGAAATTGTTTAACTTATTAAACTCACTCTAGCCTCCTAGAAATTAAAGCCCATGAAGTGGATCCTGAGGGAACAGGTTCCCTTTGAGAGTTTTATGGCATGTATTTTGGATGTCTAAGAGATTTGGGTGCCTTTTTCTTAAACTAACTTTTAAGAACCAAGAGATCATTTTGTAGTTGTCTTTGGATCTAGGTGCAGGTTACTATTGTGGTCTTCCTGACCCTGATCCTTACCTTCAGGTTAACCCCTGCCTACCAGATCCTTGGTAACCTCAGAAGTTTGGCTCCCTCTTTCCTTTCCATCAAAGGTGGTTATCAGCTAGTCTTGGGTCTACACCACGTCACTGTTTGTTTGATGACAGAGTCTCTCTGACCGAACTCTGCTCAGTCTCTGCTGAACTCTCTTCTGAACTGGACCCTGAATTTTGGGCTTTTGTGTTCATGTGCATTGATCAATTTTAGCAAGGATTCTGTTAAGTCCGGTTAGTTCGAAGCACTCATTGATAGGAATCATCTTCAATATCTGACTGATTTCATTCTTCACAATCTCCCTGGGGGTGTGGTATGCCATCCATAAGGATCCTGTTAGGTAGGTTTAACCAGAATCCTCCCTTAGTCCTGATGATTCCTTAGTCATTTTCTAAACACCTACCCCCTTTACCCTCCTTCTTGGCTATCAATTCTTACTTTTCCTTGTGGTATTTGGGGTTGAGCCCAACTCTCTTCCCTATTACAAAACTCCATTGTAGCAACTTCCTCTACTCCCCTCCCCAAATAAACTCTGCTTTACTCTCTTGAATAAGTGTTATGAATAATTTTTTCTCTTGTGGGGTTTTTGGGTTTGTTTTGAGAGAGTAGAGAGTGGCTGTATGTCATGGTGCCCCAATTTACTGGTACAAATCACAGGATGGGGAAGAGATCTAGCATGTTCTGTGGGGGCAGTTAGTAAACTGACATCAGGGATTCAAGAGAACTCAACACTTTTGCTCTTGTTATCTCCATTTTGCAGCTTGATATTTTTAGCTGCAATAATTAACTTAATAATTAACTATTAATAACAGTTAAGGATTAACTGACCAATCAATAACACTTGTCTAAATTATGTGCCTAATTTCTTTGATCAGGACTTCAGGATGTGAATTAAGAAAAAAAATGACTTTGTCCTTTTTAAAATATTTATTTTGCTCATTTATACGCCCTCTTTGTTTCAAGAAAGGGTTTGAGGTGGCTAATTTTTCTATGTGGAATCCAAAATAAAGATAGAAATGGGAAACTTCAATTTAGATACTGAGATATGGCCGTCTGTATGAAAGTTTGCCTTTGTGAATCAAGGCAAGCGGTTGATTGACTGGACCTTCCTTTTTCAACTAGTGGTGGTGTTCCAAAAACACAGCCTAAGGCTTTGGGCAGAGGATGGAGTCTATGTGTGCACGTGTATGTCTGTATACAGAGAGTGTATGTGAGTGTGAGCTGACGAAGCTGCTCGTGAATGAAGTAGCAGAAGTATCTGCTAACCCTATTTATTTATTCTTGTATCAAAATGAAGAGGTGGAGTTATTCCATATAAGGAAACTGAGGTTAAGAAAGGAGACATAGCCTAGCAGCTTGCTGTAGCCAGCCTGCACCCATCTGCCTTATTTCCTGTGTGCCCAGGGAACTTGGCTCTTGGCTGCAGGCACTTGATTCTCCTTCCCCAGTCATCAGGGCCCACCAGGAGTCATCCAGATGTAACTGTGACAGTGCGTCTTTCATCTTCCCCAGGGGGCTGGGGGGAGGCAGGGGAGAGGAGCCCCTTTTCTATCCCACTGGCCCATGTTCCTCTTGCCAAGGCCGCACGCTGTCACCCAGAAGGGGAGGCCTGTGAGCTTCCTGCTGCCGCTTCCCGGGACTGGGGAATTCTGTAGAACTTCTCTGCCCCAGCACTCCTGAGCAAAGAGCCAAGTCAGGGTAAGCCTGTGCATATAGGGCCTCAATTTCAGATCAGATTCACAAATTTAATTTCCTATTCCTTAATTTAATTCTGCATTTTAGTTTTGTTTTTATTATTTACATGGGTTCCCTTTAATGATTCCAAATTGCTGCTGCCCTCTAGCAGTATTTTGTCTTAGGTTAACTTCTTGAAAACCGATCAGCGTTGGAGTTTATTCCGCACTGGGTTTAGTTATTTTCTGAAACGAAGCACAATTAAATTAGAATAATGAACATGCTCTTTAGAGGATTAATTCATAATAAGCAGGCCATGTGCTACAGCTCACAGAAGAAAGGGCATGAGGACCGAAAGCTGTTTTTTCTGCCTAAATACGAAAAGTACATTCTGCAGAGCAGAACAAATCAGCTAATGACATCCAGAGCGCTGGCCAGCCCCAGAGCGGCACAGAGCTGGCATCTCGAGTTAGCGCAATCCCCACCGACGCTGCTGCCTACCTTCCCTCCCTGGCAGCGGGTGGGCTATTTGCCTGGCTCCTTTCTCTTCAATACAGCCAATAGAAGTCACTGTGGGCCTTGTAAATTCTACCCTAGGAAGCTGGAATTCCATAGCCTGTGGCTTCATAGAGCTCACCCACCCATCTATGTATTCATTCATTCATTCATTCACTCATTCATTCATCCACATATCGAATGTTTTACTGAGCTCCTGTTATGTACCAGGCATTCACAGACATACCCTTGGGAAGAAAATAGACTAAGATCCTCACCCTTCTGGAGGCTACACACAGAGACAGATAACAGACAGTAGAAATAACAAATTAAACAGCACAAGAGAAGGTAATGAATGCTGAGGAGGAAGGGAGGTTGAGAGTGAGGTGTGTGTGCATATGTATACTTTGTACTTTTAAATACTATGTATCAAGGTAGATTCTTAGAGAAGATGTACATTGACCCAGGTTTGGAAGGAAATGAAAAAGTGAGCCACTTTCTTTCTTTTTTTTTTTTTAAAGATTTATTTATTTATGCATATAAGCACTGGGGTACAGGCCAGAGGGTGGGGGGCGGTGAGAGGACTCACCACAGAGAGCAGGGAGCAGAACAGGCAGATCAACGGAAGTACACTGCTGAGGGGAGCAGCGGGTACAGCAGGAGAGGTCTGCTGCACCATGAGGGTCCCCTCCCTGGCCGGCAGCAGGGATCGAACTTGTGCCAAACTTGTGCCGTAGTGGCTGTGGTTTGCTTCATAGTGCGTTGCTTAACCCACTGCGCCACCAGGGAGGCCCAAAGTGAGCCACTTTCAAGAGAGTCCCAAAAACACTCTTAGGACTCAACAAACAACTTAGGACAAAAGCTTAAGGTAGGAGTATGACTGGGAAGCTGAGGAAGAATGAAGCCAATGGGGCCTAAAGGGAGGGAGGGAGAGGCAACTAGGACCAGATTGTTCTGTTCCAAGTGAGTGAAGAATCACGGCAGGATTTTGAGCAGAGCTAGACCATGATCTGACTTATGTAAAAGGCCTTCTGACTAGGTGAGAGTAGACTTCAGGGGCAGGGGTGGGGGTGGGGGATTGATATGGGTAAGGGTGTGTGGAAGCTTGGAGAACTGTCTGGAGGCTAATAGCTTAGGATTCTAACTAGTCCGAGTCCCCTCAAACCATTTCTCTGGACTCCAACATGCTGAGACTGACCTCACAGCCAGGCCTGGAGGTTTAGGGTCTCCTGTAGTGCCCTGCCTCCCAGAAGGTCCAGACAAGCACTTTTCCAGCAGCTGTGAGGCAGGTTCAGCTTATTATCCCTGGCTTGGCCTGGGAGACCCCTCTGTTGCCCTGCTCACTGACCCATGAACCACAAGTCCAGAGCCTGCGATGGAAGGATTTGTGGGCAGGAGGTAGCTCTCTACTGTCCTCTGGTTGTCTTAGACTCTTCTGAGGGGGAGACAGCCTCTGAGCCAGGTACCTGACAACATGACATCTGAAGGCTTCTGCTGTGCAGTTGCCACATAAATGGGACAGATCAAAGCAGGGGAGGACCAACATCTGTGACCACCAAAGCAAGAGAGAGGTACAAACAAACTGAATGTAGATGAATGATTGATGGATGGGGGATGCATGATTAATGAATAAATGAATGATGGATGAATAATTGAGCATGCAGCCCAGAGCCAACTCCTCTCTGCTCTCTGGGTGTGTTCTCTCCTGGGAGTCAGGGAATAAAGACCTTCCCAGGGCCCTCACCTCTAGAGTTCCCTGTTGGAGTTGGGATCTCACTGCTGTTTTACTCCAAAGGTGGAGGAAGCTTGGGAGATGAGTGGGACCAGGAGCTGCAGAAGGAGGCAGCAATTAGGCTGGGGCAGAAGATACCTGGGGCGGTCTGTGGATTCTGTGGGAGGAGGGGGGGATGTGGTGCAAAGAAGGTGGTGGGGCCAACAGATGAGTAGATGATTGCCCGGAAAAAAATAGCTTGTTTTATTCATAGGTTTCAGGGGCACACCACAACATGGGGGGCCACATGGGAAGCACAGGGATCAGCCTGGAGGCAAAAGAGAAACCTTGGAAGGAGTGGGAAGACAGGATAAACAGATTTATGATTGGCTAGTTTGAGTATTTTTAGCAAGCTCTGGGGCACAGGGGCTGATCTATTGTGTCAGTAATTTTCTGGGCCCTGGCCCTGGCCCTGGCCCTGAGGAGATTAGGGCCAGGGATAGTGGCTTGGCATGTAGGTGGTATGGACTCTGGGATGGCTGGTGTGCATAGGAAAGGTACGTTGGTAGATGACTCTCTTTCTTTCTAGGAATTGGTTAATCCTGAAAGGGGCAATCTCTTTAGTGTCAGCAAGCCGCCAGACATCAGAGCATCGAACATATAGACAATAAAGACATCTTAATACAGGGGAAAGAGACTTGTTTTTGCTGTCCTAGTCCCACATTAGACATTCTGCTGATGCTGAACCTTAGGTTAATCTCATTCTAGGATCTGTTAGGATAGAGAAATCCATTTCAACCAAGTATGTGACTGTAATATCCCAACAGACAGACGACATCAGTGACTGTAATTTATGGAAACTTCCATTGATGAATCAGTCTGGTCATGACTCCAGTCTGGGTCCAGGGAAGCCTCCACTGCACCTGCAGCACCCAGGTGTTTGATGTGCTTTCGTTGGGGAAGGCTCAAGGAAGCAGTGTCTGGAGTCTCGGAGCCTCATGGCTCACTCAGTTCTGGAGAAGGGTGTGGCCACAGGTCTCCCAAACAATCTAGACTGTGAGTTTGGGATTAAACTATCACTGAGAAGAGTATGTGTACTTCTCTTTATTTTCTGAACTTGAATAGTAGTAATAAAAATGGCTGCCATTTATTGAAAGTTTACCAAGTGTTAGATGTTGGGACAAGAGCTTCGCATTCTTCATGTCATTTAATTCTCTTATCGATCCTAGGAGATAGTGATTTTACCCTCATATTACCAATGAAACTGAGGCTCAGAGAAACAAAAATATTTGCTGGCAAGAGGTGAAGTCAGAACTGAATCCAGGTTGGCCATGGCCACTGGACGTTGAAAATTAGGGGACTTTTCCTGAAGGTGTCATCTGACAAGCCTATAGCTCTTTCGCTCCTCTGACCTGACTGTCCTGCACCTCTGGGGGACTGTAGAGTCCTCTGGGCACCTGTGTGTAGTGCTGCTTCCTAGACATGCACGTCTAGCATTTTGCACAAAGACATTTCCCAGCAATTTCAGGGTGCCACTGGCTGTCTGACACTCGCAAGCCTTGCTTTTTGGCATTCACTTTCTGCAGGGACTGTTTTTCTTTCTCATAATCCAAGGGCACAGGGCAACCCTCAGGGTCCCTAAAAATCAACCCTGTGGGGAATGGAATCAGACAGGACAGGTTAATCAATGAAAGCTCACCGCATGCTCCTTCTATAATTGCATTCCTGCCTTTTCATCCTAACAGCCAGCACTTAGGGTAATTGCATTCCAATAAGGCTTCCAGGTCTGGGGCCTCTCAGGCTTGCCCTGGAACCTGTTGACATGCCATCTGCTTCCAGAGGGGTTCTGGAGACCCCGACAACCTTTTAAAATTCTTCTCTGTTGTCTTTGCCACAAGAGAGACAAAGGACTCTAACAGCTCTTGCCCCAAATCCCACTTTCTTAACCCACCCATGTCATCCCCAGAGCCAACGAGGCATTCTCTGTCCTGGGTTGACTTTTTGAAGTCAAAACAGCAGCACTTGTTACCCCAAGTGGATGACCTTTCAAAACCCCTGGCTTTGGAACAGGGTGGCCCCCACAGGGACCAGCTGGGCACAACCACAGGGTCCAGGACTAAGGAATTAAAGGATTGGGAGGTTTCTTAGGGGCTGGATCATGTGCTGCCTCTAACTAACCCTGCCAATTTCACACATTTATTCATAAGACTTACTGGAACCTTTCTAAAGAGGTTCTACTCTTTGCAAAGAAAACCCATGATTTGAGGAGAGAGGGAATCTCCAGGAACAGGGAAATTTCATGAATCCAAAGAGTCTTATTTCCAGAAATATAACTTCCTCTAAAGAAGGCCCATACGCTCTCCAGGCACGATGAAGTCCATACAATTAACAGAAAAAGTGCAGGGATCATGGTGATTCGCACTTCACTTTTTCTCAAGTAGAGATGGCTTCTCTGCCTACCCCCACCAAAGGAATGAGGTATAAAATAGAGAGGCCTGGTGTTTGTTATATGACTTACAGATGCCCTCTTGTCCACCACAGCCCTGGGCCCTTTTTTCCCTGTGAAGAAAAGACTCCTCTGGGGCTCTTCATCTTCTTGGGTTTGTGCCCAAAGAAGCCTTCCTCCATCTCTGTCCCCCCAACCCACACACATGCCAAGCTCCCTTGTGCTACATCCTTAGGCAGGGCTGAGAACTCAGCTCATCTCTGCTGAGACCTTCCCACTCTGGCTCAGAGGACATGGGTTGTTTCAGGATGGAAATGTTCTTGCCACAGGAGAGCAAAGGAGGGAGGTCCGATGAGTATTCTTGGGTGGCTAATCCCCCTCCAACATTATAACCCTGTGTCTGATCTGTGGTTTAGCAGAAGGACCATCGACTTTTCATTACGAGAGGCCACTGTTTGAATCCAGGCTCTGCCAATCACGAGCTATGCGTCATGGGCAAAATACTTCTTCACTCTGAATCTCAGTTTTTTTTTTTTTCCTGTGGGGGGGAAAAGAGAAAATAAGATTAGTTACAAGGTTGCTATTGAAGAGATGACTTTGATAATTGATATTCTTTCCACATATGAAGGCACAAATGTTTAAGCATCTGGCAGATGTCAGAGGGTACTATCGGGCTGTTCTCTGCCAGTGCTTTTCTCCTTAGTCTTGTTTCCCCCCAACTCCACCTTACTCCATTCTCTGTCTTGATTGTTTTCTCTACTTACAGAGAGAACCTGAACTCCACATCATCCCTTTCGGCTTTTCCCCAGAGAAACTGGTTCTTATTTAAGAGGTTTAGCATCTCTTCTGGGGTTCAGAGGAGTGGACAGTGCAACCTCAGAAACAGGAATGAGTACACTCACAGACGAGTCAGTGTGTCCATCCCTGCCTTCACTGGTTTAAAACCAGGTCTTTATTTTTTTAAAAGATTTATTTTTTTTATTCATATAAGAACTAGGGTACAGGCCAGAAGTGCAGGGGGTGGGTGAGATGACCCACCAGAGATGATCCACCAGTGGAGAGCAGAACAGGAAGATCCACTGAAATCCACTGCTGAGGGGAGCAGCAAGTGAGAGAGGAGAGGTCTACTGCATCATGTGCGGGTCAGCTCCCTGGCAGGGATCAAACTCATGCTGCAGTGGTCGCGGTTTGCCTCATAGTGCATTGCTTAACACTGAGCCCACTGAGCCACAAGGGCGGGCCCTAACACCAGGTCTTTATATCTAAGTCTGTTATGGCTGCCATACACCTGCTGTGGTTGGTGAGCTCGCAGACTTCTCATTGCATGTGGGGAATCCTAAATGGCCATCAGCCTCCATGTGAGTAGAAGGCAAGTGGGACCATGGGATGGACACACCCACCATGCAGGACCATGACCACCATCACACACTGCTACTTGGCCACCGCCAGGATTACCACCATCATGCTTGCCCTTGCTATCAGCACCCAGCACCCCAATCAGGACTCTGAATCTCAGGGAACTGACACCCTAAGCCCCAGCAAAGAGACCCTCAAAGAGGATCCCAGAGCCACCATTTTGGGGTATGTTTTGTATGCTTACAGGTTGTCTTTTTAATGGAATCTTGAAGTTCCTAAGAGAGTGGGGGGGGTGGGGAGGCTGACTGGAAGGGGTCAGAACTGGCCAGAGGAGATTAAAGATTTAATTAAACTGCCTGTTTGGGTAAGAGCTTTTAGGTGCAAAGCTGCTTTGCAAGATAATGGCGGTTTATCTGAGTTCCATTCTACTGAAGGAAGCTTCCTTTACATTTAATTACTGTGACCTGTAAGCCTCCCTTCTTGTTAATGCCCCACTCCAGGGTAAATAGGGCCACTTTTCTCACCTGCCAAGCTCCTTGCTACCAGTCATTTGTCCCAGTGTGAGGCCTGTCCAAGCCAAGAAATACCTAGGTAAGTGAGGGGTCTTTAAGACTCCTTGGCAAGGTCGATTTTGTCTTGGGGGTAAACCCTGGGGAGCCCCCAAAGGGCTCCACAGCCACCCAAGTCCTCAGAGAATGGCTTGGGTTAGGCTCCTGGGACTGGGTCTGGGGTCTCTATTCCCTAAACAACAAGCCAGACTGCTGTTCACCTGACAGGCTCCTAATGCTGACTAGTGGCCCGGACAGGTAGAAGTGTGTGGGCTAAGTGTGCTGGGGGTCTTTTGGACCAGAGGGATTCTGACTGGTCAGGGTAGAAGGTAGAAGGACTGGTGGTGGTAGTAAGTGTTATCCAGGTTAAGGACAGCATTTATTGATGCATCAGGAAAAAGGAGGAAGAAGAGGGAAAGGTTGGTGGGGGGAGTCAGGGTGTCTGACCCAAAGAGCTTGAGGACATATGGAGATGGGCCTGGCATTTAGACTTGGACTCAGGCAGACTAGGGAAGGGTTAAAGGGTTTGGAAACTCCTGTTTCCAATCATTTGTCAGACAGCTTTGCTCTCATCCTTATCAGCAGGGATAGGGCCGCCAGGGAGAGGTTCTGAGAGCAGCACTTTCCAAGCTCTTCCCAAGCTCCCAACATTCTCATTACCTTCTAAGGGCTCCCTGGCTAAGTCTGTGGGGGCGGGGTGGGGGGCGAGGGCAATGGGTAGGGGCTGGGAACCCAAACACATTTAATGGAGTGGAGTGTGAGTTACTAAACACAGCCCTCGGGTGGTGGGGGGCTGTAGAATCTCAGCAGTAAACCCTCAGTCAAACTGCCCCTCCTCCTTCCCCTCCTCAGCATAAAGCCAGGTTAGTACAGGCTGACTCTTTGCTCCTATTTAACTCACCACTGTTTTTCCTTTTAGAGCTACCACCTAGTCATAAATCTCCATTGTGTGTTTGCGCAGTGATTTTGGAACTCAAGTAAAGGACCTTTCATTTGAGGTGAAGTTCATCTTGGTGGGTCTGACCTGGGCTAGCCCTGAGAGAGGCCTGCAGTTTTCTCTTCTACCAGCCTTCCCATCTAGTTACTAACCCTCCCAGTTTCAGCCATTGGGAAATGTGAGAAAGCTGATTTCTATATCTTCATTCAAGGCATGTATTTAAAAGATATTGCCTAGGAGAGGGCTGAGGGCAGAGCCAACAGTCTCACCAATATAGACATTGGCCAGTGGTCTGTCTCCACTGGGTGTGGTTATTAAATTAGATAGGAATCTCACATATTATGCCTCTCTACAAGCCACCAATGTACCCTGGGAAAAGAAATGTGCCTTTCTGAAATGTCCCCTGAATTTCCTGAATGTGTCATTCTAATAACCCTGCTGAAGAAGCAAGAAAGATTTATATGATATTTTGGAGTGGACAAGAGGTAAGTTATAAATACAAATGTTCACATTTTTGGAAGGAGCAAGCATTGCCTGCAAGGAAGAATGGGTATGTGTTACAGATTTGCCAGGAACTGATTCTGTAAAAGAGAATTGACCA
Organism: Galemys pyrenaicus; assembly: GCA_019455555.1. Classification (NCBI taxonomy): domain Eukaryota; kingdom Metazoa; phylum Chordata; class Mammalia; order Eulipotyphla; family Talpidae; genus Galemys; species Galemys pyrenaicus. Next base: position 14,932,474 of record JAGFMF010012281.1, read on the forward strand.
AGAGAAGAAGTGAAGATCTAAAGAAGAGTGATTTAATCAAAAACAGAAACTGGGGCAACAGTTTGTGGGAAAGGTGCCAGTTCTAGTGATTTAGGGGCTTAAATCAAGATTCTCTACTGAAGAATCAGCCACGAGGCCTTGATTCTTCTGAATCTAGAAACTCTGGGCAAGGTCTGACTACCTGCCTGTTGGGGCCTTCCTGTCTTTGCCTATGGGGTTCCTACTGGCATCCCTCTTCCTGATGCCTTCCTCATGAACCTCTGTCCATCTGTCATTTTCATTGCAACTCTTACATCCTCTAACAAGTCTCCCCTGCCCATTCATCACCTCTAATTCCAGATTTTTCAGATAGAACTCACTACTCCCATTGTGACCTTTTGCTCTCTGTATCAGATGCCAATATTTGCATTCCCAAATCCCAAATGTATTGCACAGAGTTAAGAATAGTTTTTGAAGTCCAAAGGCAGGCAGAGCAGGAGCAGTTCCCATGATTGTCTTTGGAGGAATAGTTCTGGGTAGGAATTTGTTGAGGAGCAAGATCCCAACTCCATGATTTAAAGAGTGAACCCACTGCTGTTTGATTCCTGGGCTGACAGACATGGGAACCTCTTGATATTTTTGTCACACTCAAATTGCTAGCCTGATAACTCCTATGTCCTTTTACTATGCAAAACAATCTCCCTTTCTAGAAGACTAATGCCCTTTTCTTAGAGTTAATTAAAAGGTGCACAGAAAGTTTCATGTCAGAGACCTGCCCAGCTAGTCCTTCCCTCTGAGCAAGAGAGGATCTGAGCCTGAAGTAATTGATACTCTGGAATATATTGAGTTTCTAAATATTCAGCTCAAATGGTAAGCATTGCCTCTAACCCCCTGGGCTTGAAAGTTCACCAATTGTCCTTTTGCACAGACAGAGCCCTCTGTCCCTGCTGGGCCAGCCTTCTTTGCTCCACTTTCCAATAAGAAGCCACTCCCTTGGGGCTGCACCTCCAGGAGCCTCAGAGACAAAGACTGTTGGAGGAGCAGGTGTCCTCTTAGAAATTTCCCATGTAGATCACATTCCCACTTTCCTGCGGTCCCATTTCTTCCCATTCCTTGAGCTCTCAAACACGTGATTCTCCCTTTCTAAAGGCTAGCGTGAATAAGGCAAGAAGGAAATTCTTTTTTTCTATGGGGGTAGAAAGAGCTTGGTTGCACTGATCAATATCTTGCCCCTAGAGAATAAAATGATTTACACATGAAAATTATAGATGGGACACACCATAGGAAACAGATTATACTTAAGTTACATCTAAGTCAAACCAGGTCACCAAAGAGACACTGGAAGGAAATTTAAAATCCTTATTGATCAAAATTAGAAAATACCATAACCATATCAGGGTCCATATATTACTCCAGGTAACTGGAGTTTGGAATGACCGCCATTTTGAATGAGCTTCATTTTTGGTATTTATTTCACTTTTCATTAAGATTTAACAAGAAAGAATATTTTTGGTAGAGAGAATAGTGAGAAGGATGGTGGGAGAGTTGGGGACTTGTGCATATGAGTTATTTTTGGGTGTAGGATAGAGGCGAGGTAACTACTGGTTTTCAAACAACCCCCTCTGCATAGTTGTAGAAAGAACTATGTTATTCCTAGTAGAAAACCCAGCCAAATTATTCCCTTGGAAATGGCACAGAATAAGAGAAAAACACATCCACACACATTTTGGAAAATCAAAAGAATGTTAATGAAATGGTTGATTGTTACCCAAATAGGCTGAAAATAAAATAAGCCCTTATGATACCAAATACCAAAGGAAAACTCTTAGGAACAAGGAGGTGGTGCAGAAAAAAAGCAACAAAGGGATAGCTTGGAAACCAACTTGAGGAAGCAATACTTCCAACATGTGATTATTAGGAAAACAACAAAATGGATTCATTCTTTTCAAAAGCAAATTATGATCTGATAATAGGGACACAAAAACAATCAGGTTTGGGATGACTGTACTCTGTTGGAAAAGTCGTTAAATTTATGCACTTCTCATTTCCTGCACGATTAAGAATATTGTTCTTTCGCAATCAATTGACAGTGGCTTATTGAGCACACACTCTTTGTCATTGCTTGGCACGTAGGCATGTAATAAATATACTTTTAAAAATCTTTACAATATCTCTAGGAGCAGGTATAGTTATTATTTTACTGATAAGGAAACTGATAAGGAAACACTTGCTGAGTATCACAGGAAGCATAGAAGTCCCCTAAACCACTGCACAATACTGCCCCTTGACAAGTACCTGAGTGCAAGATGAAAAGAGAAAAGGGTGAACCCAGCAACTGGGAAGTGACTTTCTAACCTGTGCAGAGAACAGAAATGGTAGGAAGGAGTAGCATTTGAATTGAGCCTTGCAAGGTGGGTGAGATTGCCAAAAGTGGTCATAGAACATTTCCAAGAAGGTGGACATGAACCAACGCACAGAACTGGAAATGAGAAAAGTGTGTTTGGACTTTCACAATTCTACTTGCTTGGTGACATAGTCTTCCCCTGTGAAGGCAGCAGATGAGCTGGAGCTGGAGCTGGAGCTGGAGGCAGGAGGGATCAGGGTTTCTCATGCTGTCGAGCGCACATGAGCCATCTCTGGAGTTTTGTTAAACACAGCTTCTGCTTTAGCAGGTTGGTGCCAGCCCCTAGGGGTGTCTAGGCAGCTGATCTTGAACCACAGGGGCATCTGTGTCTTGCTTTCCTAGCTCAGGGTATTGGTCATATTTGGTAAGCCCAGGACAACAGGGAAACTAGGCTTTAGTAAGTAGTTTGGTGATAGTGCAGGATGCTCTGGAGGGAGTTCAGGCTTTGATTCCTTTAGCTGTAACTAAACCCTCAAAACATTGATTTCAGACAGGAAAACAGGAACTATCCTACTTAGTTTAACAGGGGTAATTTCACTCTTGGCCTCCAGTTGTCTCTTATTCATTAGAGCTGGCTCTAAACTGGTCTTTCTCCTCCAGGACTGGCCAGGAGCAAAATCTGTCCTTATTCTCTTAGGATTGAAAAGGAGATGGAATGGTGGCTTGCCCTTGGGGTGTCTCTGTGGGCCTGTCCAGGTAGTCTGGACCCTGTCACCCAGCACACTCTGGAACACTTCTACAGTCAGCAGATTTGCTCAGGGAATGAAAAATGCTGCTAATATCATTCTGAAAAAAACATCAGGAAATTAAATCTGCGGCTTTAAAAAATCCCACACTGCTTTCTGGCGCTGCTCCGCCTCCCAACAGGGATCTCTCCTCCTGCCTGGGGGCCTCCTTCTGTCCCCTCCCCTCTCTATCTGGTCCTCCTACCTCGTCTCCCACCCCCCAGGCTTCCCTCCTCCTTTCCCTTCTTCTCCCACAGGACCAGCTAGCTGTCCTTCTTTCTTCTCCCTGGACGTTTCCTTTGTGGCTTCAGGCTTCTCTTCCTGTCTCCAGGCCTCCAGTGGTTCCTCAGATCCACTGAGGCATCTGTCTGTCTTCTTTTCTTTTCACTTCCCATCAGGGAATCCTAAATGCTGAATAGGCCCTTCAGATCAGGCCCTGAAGGGGACTTGGCTGCTGTACTGGGGGAAGGGGAGGGGTGTTAGGGACCTGCCTGGGCCATACAGAAGCCCATTGATAGGCAGCCCCTCAACACAGACAACCCAGCCCAGCCTCTGTGGCTCCGGGCACAGAAAGGTGTCCCCAGAGGTGGTGGCCAACATCCCAGCCTCTGTGAATGACCTCAGTGTCTGCGGCTGGTGAGGGACCTTCACTGCATTCCCTCCAAATCTTTCAAGCCTATCAGTCCCACCATTGGTGTGAATATATTCATCCTGAAAATGATTTGTCAGTACATCTCCATCAGCGGTGCTGATTTCATTAATTGGAAGAATTAGCTCTTTGTGGCCAATGGAAGAATATGGAGCCAAAACACACGGAACGCTTTTCCCCAGTGACCTGGAGACCCTTGGACGAACTCTTGGGTGCCATGAAAATGGATCGGTTTGCAGAAAGAATATCATTGGGTGTTTATTTAACATCACTCTCCATCGCCCCCCCCCCCCCCCCCCCCCCCCCCCCNCCATCGCCCCCCCCCCCCCCCCCAGAAGACCTTCGAATTGCTCTCACATCTGGCTGCTTTTCTTCCTTCACTTTTTTTGTACAGAGCCAGGGCAGGGAGGAAACTTCATCAGTCTGAAAACATCCAGCAGCAAAGTGTAAATTAAATGTGCAGAGAGGCCAGGGTGGGGGAGATTTTATTTTGGGGGTAGAGGAGGAAGGAGACTGTGTCTTTAGACCCACTCGGTATGGACAGAGCTGTTTCTGGACCCAGTGTCTGTCATAAGAACTGTGAACTTGGGCAAGATACTTAACCTTTTGGATCTTCAGTTTCCTTCTGGTGAAATAGAGAAATAAATACTCATAGGGCTGTTGGAGGCTTAAGGGCACCATATATGTAGAGTGTATGTATGGCACAGAGCAGGCACATGATTATCGCTGCCGGGGTCAAAGTCGGAACAGAAAACCAACTGTTCTCACATCTCAGAGACCCACCATTGCTGGCCCTATTTAGGGAGACAGATGGGCCACAGTTTATTCAAAGATGGGGGTGGGGGAGACAGATGGACAAAAAAATGATGATCAAGGGGATCGTAGGGAATGACAAATCAATGGGGTGGTGGACAGATGGAACATCTCATGGGGAAGGTAGATTTATGACAACCCAAGGGAGATAGATGCTGAGCCAGGTTGTCCTGTGGGAGGGGCAGATGCATGAGAGTTCAACAGGGGAGAGAGATACAGGTCAGAGTAGAAGACAGACAGATGGCAATTTCATAGTGGAGTGGGGGATGCGGGGTGAGCAACCCTACGACTGGGGAGAACAGATGGACAACATGCTGATGGTGGGGCCTGGGCTTCCTGTTTAGTCTCTACTCCTCAGGATCAGACATCTTTGAATTCATAAGAACCCCAGGGGCTCTGAGGGCATTTGATGGGGAGGGTGGAGGTAGGTGTCACATGACCTGAGATGATACAAGGACTTGGGTCAGCCTGGCCTCCATACTCCCTCCCCCACCCCCAGCGTCCCTCCTTGGGTGGCCCCACAGATAAAGTCTCAGCCTTGATGAGAAGGAGGAGGAGTTGGAGGAGGGAGAAAGCAGCATTTTGAAAGAAAAGGGAAAGAAAAACTGGCTAAAAGTTTTATTTATTTAAAATAAAGGTTCAGTTATGCTTGACTGTAAACATGCCGGCCCATCCCTCCCTCCCTCTGTCTTCCCAGGGTAGAGGGCTCAGACCACACAGCAAGCTGGGCCAGGAGGCAGAGGCCAGAGCAGGTCATGGGGAGGGGTGGGACTACGGTTTCTCAGGTGTGGGGAGGAGGCATCTCTGAACTCAGTGCTCAGTGACCTCCCCAGCACAGCTGGCTGGGCTGGTCCTAATCCACCGGCCCTGGGCTCTTAATCCTTCGGCACATACTGGAGCATCGGTCTATGTGGCTTCCACTCTGCCTGTGGCACCAAGTAGTCAACATAGGCCTCACAAAGACTGGCACAGGGACAGTCAGGGGAGGGAGGGCAGGCCTTTCATTCACCTTGGATTCTTGCTTTGTCAGTAGCTGCAGCTGTAGAGGAGGTAGGCAGAAGTCCAGCTGTGAGTCACTGGAGGGGGCTGTTATTTGAAGTAAAAATCCTTATCTGTCTTTCTTTTGTCCTTCCTTTCCAGTTCCACCTGAGTTCCTTATGTGTTTTCAGTGATTGAGTTGTTTGGGGTGACTTGTAAGAACCCATGTGCTCCCTGGAGAAGGAAGACAGCATGGATGGGGAGAAACTGGAGTAGAGACAGATCTGGGGTGGCCTGTCATACAGATTCCTTATGGAAAGGTTGCTAGAGCCGCTGTTGGTGGCCCAACTGGTCAGGGAAGGGCTGTGGCATGCAGGGAATAGAGAGGGAATAGACAGGAAATGTTTGTGATAAGAGGTTTCCTCTCTTGCAAACTCCCCTGTTTCCACACCCAGCTGCCGGGTAAGGGCAGGGAGCTTCAGAGGTGGCTGCAAGAGCTGGCCTTGGGGACTTCGGCAGGAAGGGCTGCATTTGTAGGGGCCCCAGAGCTCAAGGAAAGGCAGTGCTTGGGGATAAAAATGACCCTGGGAACCCAGCCAGGGCTTCTTTCCTTTGGGATCAGGAAGCTCAATCAGACATCAGAAAGCCAAATCAATCCTTTAAGAAAAAGAAAAGAAAAAGAAAAAGAAAAACCCTGGACTTAGTTCCTCCAAGTCTCTGAGAGGTCATCGCCAGTCCAGGGCATTTTGTGCTCTGGGCTGGTCCCACTTAGAGTCTTTCATTCATGTTAATGAATAAAAATGGAAAATGGAAGTGTACTGACTGACACAGAAGGGCAGGAGTTCTGAGAGGGAATCCAGCCCGAGGGAATCTTCCTTCCAGTGTGGAAGGAAGGCACTGTGTGTCGTGCAGCGGTTTGCAAAGCGGGTTCCTTGGGCTCCAGCTGTCTTCTGTTTGCTCAAGGCCAAGCAGTTTCACCCTCTGGTTGACTTGGACTGCTTACAAGGGCACTGGAAATGCCACAAAGGAATACCCAGTGGGTGGGGGTGAGGCTTCAGCCCTCCCGCTTTTGTACCAGTGCCCTTTCTTAAGGTTTAGCAGCTTAGATCTATCCCTGGGGGCTGCACTGTAAATGCCTGTGTAATGCTAATTTGTGGTTGGCAAGAGATTGATAGGGAAGGAACTGAACAATGGCTAGAGGAGGCTGAGCTCCCTCCTACACAAGGAGTGGGGTGTGAGTGTGTCTGTGTATGAGTCTTTTAGCACAGTGTAACCAGGGTACGATGACTGAGAGGATGAGACTAAGTCATCGGTGACCAGAGTGAGATTATTTGAAGTGCACAACATTTTATTTATAATTTTTAAAAATTTACATATATTTGACATCAGTTGTAATCCCCATGTATTCCCCATCACCAGTGCACCATCACCTCAGTCCCCGTGCTCCCATCTGCCCTCAACCCTCCCCCTCTTCCCTCCCCACCAAGTGTCTTCAATTTGTGCTTGTCTTTTCATTTTTGGTCTTTGTGTCTTTATTGTTATTATTATTATTATTGTTCTTATTCCTTTCCTTGATCCTTATTTGGTTCCCTTATATTCCTCCTAGGGGAGGAACCATCTGGTATTTTTCTTTTGCCTTCTGACTTACTTCACTGAGCATAATCCCTTCCAGCTCCATCCATGTTCCTATGAATGAGTCTAGTTTTTCTTTTTTGATTGCTGAGTAGTATTCCATCATCTATATGTACCACAACTTCCTGATCCACTCATCTGTTTTTGGGCATTTAGGTTGTTTCCAGGTCTTACCTATTGTAAAGAGTGCTGCTATAAACATAGGGGCGAAGTGCACAACATTTTTTGATGGGAGAAAGTGACATCCTGTTTCTTTTGCTGTATTATTCATTAACAGGAAGTCACTGTGGTTCACACAGAAGGAGGCAGGATTACACAGGAGGCAAAAATCAATGTGAGCATTTCCAGAAACTGCTAAGGACACTTACGAAGCCCTCAGAAAGTGCTGGGTCCATAAGTACTTGGTAAAAGATTTTATTACTTGGTCTAGCAACGTGGTCTGGAGTGGGTGCTAATTTTTCCTTGGAGACCAGGGCCTTTGCTATGCCATTTCTATCCCTCTTGGGATATCCCTCTCTATCCCTCTATCCCTCTTGCTGGATTTCCCCAGATTTATCCCTGTGCTTCTTGGGTGTGGGTCAGCAATCAAAGGATAGATGCTGAGGTATACTCAAACTGTCTTTCGTAGATTCTTCATGAGCACGTGTGGTCTTCTGTTGTGGTCAGTGTACAGATATTTTAATTTCCTGTTCACCTGTTCAGTGGAGGATCTCATTTCTTCCTGCATTTTTTCCCCAGCAGTCTATGGACAGGTATTTCAGTCTAACCATCTGGTAGCCATTCACCTTTATAATGGCTTGAGAAAGAAATTAATTAATTTCACTCGCTTCTTTAGTTGTATCTGCCTCCTTTGACAGCAAGTTACCTTTGTCACTTCTTAAAATTCTTACTAGCTTGGTCCTTCTTGGTACCTCGGTCACTCTTTAGACCCCCTGGCTTTGTGCAACTCCATCTTCTTCCTTGGTTTGGCTTCTTATCCCTTTCTTTTTCTACTAAGATCTTAAACATCTCAGATATATTTCTACAGATTTGTATCTAATTTTTCTCTCTTTCTCCCCTCTGCTTTCCCTCTCCCTTTCACCCTCTTTCTCGCCCTCTAATGGATATATATATTATATCATTTTTTATATCTCTATCTCTGCCTATCCATTGCTGCAGAGAGAATGATAGATTCAGCTTGACTAAACAATCCTCGTTATCAAAAAACAATCGACTGAAAGAGAAAATCTGTCCCTGGCCCCATCTTGTCCCCTAGTGACTCTGGAGGCCTTTGGTCTTACTCTGGTGGGGAATTTGGGAAGGGCAGATATGAAAAGAGAGAGGAAATTCCTGGGCAAGAATGAGGTGGGTGGAGCCTCTTCAGCTTGCTCTCGCTTTGTGTCCCAAGGGTGTCAAGGACTTGGAGTTTCCCAAGACCTCTAGCAGGCAGAAAATCAAGGGCTAGTATGCCGTTGAAGAGAGAAGACATCAAGGTCTTCTCTTCAGGGGTCTTAGCCTAGCCTCCAATGCCTTGTGGTGTTTTTGTTGGGAGGGATATTGGAAAAACAGTGGCTGTGTGCTGGGCTAACGGGCCATTGAAGATAGACCACATGATGCGTGGCACAGCAGGCCTTTCCTGAGAATGGTGCTGCCTGGAGCAGATGCCTGGTCAGAATGAAGACAGTGACTATCTTCTGGGATCCTAGGGCTCCTCCCAGCATGTAACATAATAGCTTCCAACTGGCTAATGATGTGGTCACCATTTCCAGGGCCTGTTGCTCAACTGTAGTGTGCGTGCTTGCTGGTCAGACAGCCCTTGCTTTGATTCCCAGTTTCTTCACTTAATTGCGATATGACTTTAGTTGCTTCTTAAAAGTCTCTGTCCTGATTTGTAAGTGGACATGTGATGGTTTCTACTCCCAGAGTGTTGTTATGAGGACTGAGATAATAAATGTGACAGTCCACAGAGCACAGCTTGCCCAGCACATCAAGAGTCCTCACTGTCTGTTATTAGTTTTATTCTCTCTGCCTGCAAGACTTACCTTGGCTGACGGCTCCCTTTTTGGAACTTACCATCTCTGTTATACATCTCACCTGATGGGGCAGGTGTTCTTTTCTCTATTCCTTGAATATTGAACATCAGATGATTCTTGTATTAATCTCCCTAGACATTTTGTTGCTAGGACTTGACTTCCACTCCACTAAGCCTCCCCGCCCCTTTCCCTCCCTACTCCTCCCAGCATGTGATTCAGACTCCAGGTCCTGCCTGCTTATCACTGTGAAGGGTCCTCTCAGGGCTGAGGGACAGTTCCATTGGGAGTTTCTCCTTCCTTATCATTGATGACCTTGTGGTGAACCTTAGTGAGGCATGAGGAGAAATGTAAAAAGTTCAGACAAGTTATTTGTCATCCCTCTTATCCCTACCCCCCTGCCTCCAGAGTTGATGGAATTTAACTCATGCCTTAAAATACAGAATTGAGTCAAAACCCTTTTTGTGCACAGAGAGAGTGGTGATTCACTTGACTGGGAGCTGTGCTGAAGAAACTGCCCTGGAGGCCAGAGGGGATGTCTCTGGTGGGATGTTCAGTGTGAGAGGAGGGTAGCTGTAGGGGACAAGGAGGTATCTGTGTGGCCTAAGGCTCCACGGGGATCCCAGGCCGTGTTCACAGCCATTCTAAGCTGGAAAGAAACTTCCTCAATTACTACAGGATACCCAGGCCAAACAGTGACCCAAGAACAACTAATTGTTTTCATTAGGGAACTGCCAGACTAGTTTCCATAGCAACAGGACTCCCGCTCCCCCACTCTGTCCTCTCTGAGCCCCATCTTAGAAGCTTTTTGGCTTAGCTATCAAGGCCCAGGGTGGGTAGTCCTTTCAGAGAGGAGGAGTCATCTGTATAGTTTATCCAAAGGGAATTGCACCTTCTAAGCCCAAACTCTCATGTGATGTAAACAGTGAAGCAGAGGCTAGGATGTCAGGGTGTTGGGGAAGTTGGCTGTGCTAGGAGAGCAGGAATGCTGAGTCAGTTGATGGAGGCAGATTTTGATTAGTGTTGCAAATTACTGGTTTGGCGTGAAACATGAAATGGCCTTGTACCAAGTCATTGGGGGAAACAAGGGCTGGCACTAGCAGAGACCCCGACAGGCTTAGGTAGAGCGATGGCGTCTGTGAGCAACTTCTTACCTAGGGAGCTGAGTGAGCCTGAGTCTGGAGAGCTTTGTGGAGTGTTACAGAAATCTGAGGAGGGTGAAACTAATTAATTGTTCCCTAAAAAGGGAGTGGGATCTTCTGTCTCAATGGCTATGGTCCTGCCCATCAGAGGTGGATAAACCAGTTTCTCAGAGAGGACAGGAGAAATGAGGGGTCTGGGGTGGGGTGGGGGCCATCTTCAGGTGAGAAGGAGTGAAATATCTTCAATTGGAGTGAAGATATTTTCCCTTTCTGATTATTCCTCAAGAGACAAAATGGACAGGACAGTGGGTGATAGATAGCTGCCTTTGTTTGGAGGCTGAATATGGACAACAGTGTGGATGAGCTCTGCATGCTGGTTAGTTACTAGAGAAGCTGAAACTGATCACTGATATGGGTCTTGTCTTTGATGGAGAGATCTCCCTATTTCTGTGTGAATTTGTGACAAATATAGGGAGAAGGAGGAATACTCTGAAGTTTTTATGCTAGAAGATCCTTTTGATTAATTTTGTGAGTAGGTGAATGAGATTCCTGATTTCCATAATTATCTGTGTCTGGAGATTTATACAGGAAAGGGCAGACATTGGGGCAGACTTGATACATGTGCAGAGTGTACTCCCGGGACCATGGAAAGAACTTCCTTCTGACAGCTGGAGACTGCCTTCTGTGTGGGTGGGTGCAGACATAATCCCTTTTATCCTGGCTTTGGTTGGCTTAATTACCTCTTTAGCAATGCTGTTCATGGCTGCAACAGGTGTCAAGCATTGCAAAGGCAGAGACTGAGGACTAGCCAAGAATCTGTATCATTCCTGACCTGTGTGACTGAACTTTCACTACCACAAGGTTTTGTTCCCAGTCTCCTGGGCATGACAGATAAGGCACTGTGTTCATTTCTGTTAAAAGTCTAGATACCAGTCAGAAAGGGCAGCTTGTCCTTTGAAATCTGAAAAGCTGCAATGAAAGGATTGGGGATGGGAGGGTGGATGCAGGGGATGGAGACCAAAGGCTTTGTCACTGCTTTGGGAAATTGCCCCATACATTTGCAAGTCACAGGAAGTGAGTAGAGAAGAAACAGCTGGATTCTTTTCGTCACTTTAGCCCACATATTATCTTGAGATAATATACACTACACTACACTTTGAGAGAGTGTAGACATGAAGAGTGCAAGATAGTGGGAGTCTGGGCGCTGGGATGTTAGATTGCCCCCAGCCAGTCATAGGACCCTAGGGAAGTGCTTTGGCTCCTGGGTCTCTTGTTTTCTTCTCTGTTTGTGGGTGGACAGGAATTAGGTGGTCTCTACTCTCTGAGTCACCGGTCCCAGCTTGACCACATCTCACACACACAGACCACGATGTTGATTGCTCTCAGCAGCCTTGCACTCTCCCTCTCTGACTCCCCAGTGGGTTATCTTGCTGACTTGACTAACACAACCTCCATCTGGATGAAGTCCAAACGCCAGATGTGCCCCCCCATTAGTGTCGGTCTGGGGAATGTTTCCATGACTGAAAGGTCAGTATCGGCTAGAAGTGCCCAGAGTGGGTGTCTGCCCCCCACCCATGTCAGCTGCTAGAGCAGAACCTTCCATGATCTCACTGGCCAAGGAACTTAGCTGGGGTGGTGTGGGGGCGGGGGCTGGTCAAGTTCAGCAAGGCCTTGTTTTACTTGCCTTTTCTCTGCTCTCAGTTCAAGGCCAGAGTGTGATTTTCCACTTGGAAGAGACTCCAGGGGTGTGCAAAGAGGAAAGTCCTGCTGGTGTGTAACTGAAAACACTTTGTTCTCCTTTAGATCTGCAATGTGCTCCTGTCTTTTCTGATTTTCTTGTGGGGCTGTCACCTCCACTATGGAAGGGAAAATGAATGTCAGCTCTTGGGATAGGCTGGGCTGCCATGTTTTACCCTATTTACAGGTAATTTCAAGTATTGCTTCTACAATCACTGTTGGGCTCTCATGTTTAATTTCATTCGCATAGGGCTATGATAGGTTTTCCTCTAGGTAGCAATGAAAATTAGACACAATTGAGTTTGATGTGTACCTTATTGGTTCCAGACCCAATTCAGTAGACTGTGACACTTCAGCGACCTGTAAATTCTACACATGAGAGTTCATATTTTACACAAATGCCATCTATCCAAGATATGGACTCCCATTTTTATTAGCAACATCCAATAAGAGACACAGGCCCTGTGAGATGATGACCGCTAAGGAAGATGCATTACAATCATATTTAAGGTCAGCTACTAGGCAAAAAAACAGATTCATGAATAACTTCATGGAAATCACACCGAAAGAAGAGTAATAATTTCCTCAAGGCTGTGTTCTCCTTTAGGTTCTCTGTAGGCTCACAAGTCACCATAACTTCATTGCCAAAAGATGTGACAGAAGGGGGTGGGGGGTGGTCATGTGTCAATCTGACTTGGGAACTACAGAGGGATAAAAACTGTGTGCACTTTGGCTTGTGCCCTGTCAAAGGGGAGTCCCTCATCTTTGTGTGTGACTGGAAGGGGGAAGCGTACTTTTCTTTCTTTTTTAAGATTTATTTTATTTGTGCATACAAGAACTGGGGTACAGGCCAGCGGTGCGGGGGGTGGGGGGTGAGAGGATCCACCACAGACAGAGTGGGGAGCAGAACAGGCAGATCAACTGAAACACACTGCTGAGGGGAGCAGCTGGCGAGACAGGAGAGGTCTGCTGTGCCATGTGGGTCACTCCCATGGCGGTTGGTGGAGGTGGGGGAGGTAGGGATGGAACTCGTGCTGCAGTAGCTACAGTTTGCTCCATAGTGTGTTGCTTAACCCACTGTGCCACCGGGGAGGCTCCCGGAAGCCTACTTTTCTGAGGTCTATGGTTCCTCTGGCAGACGCAAAGGGAACAATTGGTAACTGAGCCAGGTGGGATGGGTGGATTCTGAGCAGTCATTGGCTTCAGGGTGTGGTGTCAATCATCTCTCTTTAGCAACTGAGTTGGGAATTGGAGGATTTATTCAGCCCAAATTCAGTGGGAGAAAGGGAATTTTTACTAGAGGGCATGGCCTTTTGAAGCAAGGAAAGAAAGTATCTTCTGCCAGCTGGGGCAGGGAACCAAGGTGAGTCAGAATAACGTGTGGAGAGTGGTATTCCCCTCTGGGGGCCACAGGGCCACTTGTAAAATACCTAGCTGTTGGTTGACAGCCAAGGTTCTCAACCTTGGTTACACATAAGAATCACCTGGGAGGCTTTTACAATCTCAGTGTCCAGGCCCCGCCTCAAACCTATTACATTAGAATCTCTGGGGTGGGGCCCCGGCCAAGGGAGTTGTCAGGTGATTATGGTGTACATTCAGAACGGGGGCTTGCGGATGTGGACCTTGCTAATCGAAGTGTGCTTGTGGACCAGCAGCGTCAGTATCTCCTGAGACTTGTTAGACATGCAGAATCTCAGGTCCTACCCAAGACCTACTGAGTCAGCATTTACATTTTAGCAGGGTCCCTGCGAGATTTGATGTCTATTAAAAGTGTGAGGAGCTGTGACTCTCAAATTTTGCTGTACATTAAAATCACCTAGGGAGCTTTAAAATTCCCACCACCCCCGCCACACCTCATACCAATTAAATCAGAATTTCTGAGGGTGGGACACAAGCATCAGTAGTTTTTTATAGGGTCTCAGGTGATCTCAGGGTTCATGGCATGCCTGCTCCGACTACATATTAGGATCCTCTGGGGAGCTTTTCCATCCCACTGTCTAGGCCCTATTCTTAGACATTCTGATTTAATTGGTTTGAAGCAGACAACAAAAAGCTTCTAAGGTGATTCTAATATGTAGCCAGTGAGAACCTCTGTTCTGGAATATCCTGCTTCACTGAACAGACAGCCAACCATTGACCTTGCCGCCAGTCAGTGGATCCCAGAACTGGAAGAAAAGAATGACTGAACCAGTTTAGATTTAATCATCTTTGGGCTCAGCCTTTGGCTTGTTGATGTCCTTATGTTGACGTTCACTATACTTTTTAATAAATTCAAGTATTTATGTTTCTTTGCTTTTCTAATAAAAATCCTTTTGGAAAATCCAACCTCCATTCAGCTGAATCAAGGAGCAAAAGTTTTGGTCTATACCAGAACCGTAAGAGCGCAGAACGGCTGAGGGATCAGGTCAGGTCGAAGCAAAAGGCCAAGGGGAGAACTGGATGAGGCAAGGCGAGGTGAGATGAAGAAACACTGTGGGGGGACAAGGAAAAGGGGAGCTGATTGTGATTTCTTGTCCTTTTCCCCCTCTGGTCCTCTGTCACCATTTCTAATGTCACTATGGAGCGGGGAATAGTCTAGTAGGGTTGCCAGATTTAGCAATAAGAACACAGTTAAGTTTGAATTTCAGATAAATAATGAATTTTCTTTTAAATAAAAGTGTATGGCATGCAACATTTGGGACAACTAGAAAATAACTTGTTATTTATCTGTAATACAGTGTTTTAAAAAGATTTATTTTATTTATTAATGCATACAAGAGCTGGGGTCTAGGCCAGAAGTGGGAAGGGAATGAGAGGATTCACCAGGGACAGAGTGGGGAGCAGAACAGGCGGATGGACTGAAACACACTGCTGAGGGGAGCAGCGGGTGAAGCAGGAGAGGTCTGCTGCACCATGTGGGTCAGCAACTTGGCTGGGATCAAACTCACACTGCAGTAGCTACTGATAGCTTCATAATGCTGAGACTTAACTCCTTACACCACCAGGGAGGCCTCCTATCTGAAATATAGCTTTAAGTGGCTATCCTGTATTTTCTTTCTCAATCCTACTTGGTAGCCAACTCTAAATTCTCAGTGTTGGAAAATTTCCTCTGAGATCAGGACTTTCTGCAGGCCTTGAGTGTGCTCCTGCCATCTGTGGTGAGGCTCACTTGTCTTTGGAGGTTCACCATTCTGTGGTCTAAAGGGCTAGCTCCACTCTATCCCATTCCCCGCAACCCTCCCCCCCACACCCACCCACCCACAGGTGTATGTAGGTATGGATAACATCCTTGAACTTCATGTCTCTGGGCTCACTTGTCCACTTTGCAATGTTGAGGTGCATTCTGGGAGGTATCCTCTACTCCCACTGTCACCTGCCCACTTTAGACTGCAGAAGCCCCAGAGAAAGTCAGTTGGGAGGCTTTGATGGACCACAGGTGACCAAGAGAGTTGAGTTGATGGTGACTCAGACAAATGTGGGGGGTGTTCCCTGGGAGAGCCATTCACTTACGGTGTCTACTGTTGGGAGGCATTTCCATTTTCCTCTTCTTCCCAGAATAATAAATCACCCCGTTTAAATGAAGGTCACAGACTTTGTGTTTCTTGTGAGATTCAAGACTTGGGAAATCCAGGCTCTTCTCTGTCTTCCCTGTTTCCTTTTTCTCCCTTGCTTCCTTTCTGATGAACTGCAGTGTGTAGAGCTGGGCTTCCCTGAACATCTCCCACAGGCAACTTAAACATGGCATGGAGAAGAATCTCCAGAGAAACCTCAGTGTCTGGTAGCAAATTGAAATGATAAATGGGTACTTTGCTTCCCTGACCACTTAATTGAGGCCAGGAACTGTCAGGGGCTCTGTGGAAGGTTGGGAGAGAAGCCATGGCAAGGGAGGGAAGTGAGGGGGAGGAGGAAGTTTCAGAATGGGGTCGACCTCCTTGGCTCATACGTATAGAATTCCCCACCCATACAGGGTTAATCCTGGTTAAGATTTTGCTGAGGACTGGGCATCTGAGTGAGAGGTGGGTTCCAGATGAACTGTACTAATTGCTAGGTTTTGCTGGGCATGGGTCTTGTTGACTGTCTGGGGTTTGGGTTATTAAACCTTGGCCACAGTCTGACTTCTGACACCAAGTCAGTTCACTAGGACCAAAGTGCACCTTTCTTTGGAGTTGAGATGCCTGGTGGCCACTCGAGGGAGAGTTGGTCTGGATGAGCAGCTCACCTGGAACCTGGTTTAGAAGCATAGCCTATTAGTAACGTCACGTGTGGTATGGACTGACTGTGGCAGGTCCTGGGGGCCAAGGAAGGTGGATTCAGTGAACTTTGAGGCCAAACTCACATTCTTATTCCAGCCCCAGGAAGAAATTTTGCCCCGTGGGATTCCTCCAGACTAGCATACATACTTCACTCAGGGAATGGACTGATGTGGCCTCACTGGCCATATCCTGGCTGGCTCTCATTTGACTAGGCCCAGCTTGGCCTAAGGGCCCCGAGTCCCTGGCTGATGGAAAAGTCTGTGTGGAAAGAGCCAAGACCTAGCAGAGACTCAGTGACTCTGTATGGGACAGTGATGTGCATTTCTTCCCACGGAGTGGGGGTCCTGATACCTGACTAGTATATATTTTGGGGTTAAGAAGGGAGAGCTTAGAGGAGGGCTCATTCCTGGGGTGACTATTAAAGGAGAAAGGGCCAGCTGCAGCTCAGCCCCTGCTCTTCATCTCTTGGCCCCTCTCTTCCACTGTGGCCTTTCTCATGTTCTGGGACAAGTCTAAATCGGGCACTTGGATGAGACATTCCCTAGGCGCTGCCAACCTTTCAGGTCCAGGGTGGTCACAGGACTTGCTGGCTCCATGTCTCTTCCTCTTGGTTTGGCTCTTGCCTTAATCCCCACTAGTGCCTGATGCCAACGTCTCACTGCCCACTGAGGTCCTCTTTTCTTGTGCCCATTCTGAACACTAGTTGGAGCTTCAAGGTGAGTCTGCACATTTGTGCGTGTGCATACATGAGCGTGTGCGTGCATATGCATGAGCGTGTATATGTATGTCCACACGCTAGCATGTATGTATGTGCACATACATCCTCCTGGACATTTGACTAATCATTTATTGGCCCCAGATGAGACACAGATTCCACAATCTTTTCCAACCCCAGATTTAGTGGCTGCAGAAAATGCCCGAGTACATTTTATTAAACACGTCTGATTCTCCCCACCCTTCAGGGCCCAGGGCTCACTATGGCTCCTTTGGGAAGTCTTCTCTCAGTACCAGCCCTGTGTCCCCCTACCCCTCCCTGAGCTCCGAGGGTCCGGAGGTTGTGCCTGGCATCATGCGGCCCTGAGCTCTTTTGGTTTCAACAGTTAGTCTGTTACCTCTCAGAGCCCAGATTTGGAGTCAGTCAGAGCCAGGTTCAAACCTGGAATCTCTTGCTTAAAAAACAATAATCTTGAGGTGAGTTCTCAGAAACTGTTTCCTCACACGAAAAGGGGGATATTGATTTTTTCCTCTTTGGATGATTGGGAAGAGTCCTGGGTTCATGGAAATGAAGCACCTGGCAAGGTCAGAGCTTCTGTTTTCCACTCTTCTCCCCTCACAGTTGTGGGAACAGAGCTGGGCTTGTGGTCAGGACCCAGGGAGTAGCAGTAACTGATTAATGATTATGGAGCCTGCAATTATTGGGATGAAGTCCCTAAACAGGGAAACAGCTCTAAGCAAACCCATTAATTAGGGGTCTGTTTGCTGTTCTTTTGTGCTGGCTTGTCATGTGTTAACTCAAGGAGGGCTTGGTTCCCCTTATCCCCAGAGGTCATTTTGGGAAAATAATGACCAAGGGGAGGCTCGGCCTGAGGTGTGCAATTCCCACCTACTTGTGACCTTCACGCCCATCCTCCCTCCCTGCCCCAGAGCTGGTGCAATAAACAAGTTACCAGGTGACAAACACAGTCCTAATAAAGGGGGCCACTGGCTTTAGGACAGCATTAAGCCTAAGCTAATGGACTTTGCTAGAGAGCAGGGACTCCCTGAGGCATGAGAAGACTTCTGACCTCGAGTGACCTCTGGCCAGGGACGGACTGGGCCAGCAGCTATTTTTTAAGAAAGGAGATTTTTTTTTTTTCAAAGGAAGAAGACATGCCAAAAGAAAGCATTTCAAAAACAACATTATAACCTACCTGTTTACATTTATTGAATTAACAAGTTTAAATCCCCAATGCAATATTTTACAGCAATTCCAGGACTAATAAAAATATTAATTGTTGTACACTGCAAGCAGGCAAGTGGGATGATAAACTAAGGGGATAAATGTTTAAAGTAGCACGATGGGCATCTGTCCTGGCTCAGCCCTCACCCCACTCTGTGGAGGTGGTCCCCAGGGGCAGCTCCCAGGGCTCTGGCCTTGACTGGGGACTGTAGTTCTTTCAGAGTTGGGTGGGGCCCTGGTGACAGAGACTCAGAGATGACCTCATCGCTCTGGGAAGCTGAAACCCATTCACAAGCCACAGACCCATAAACAAGAGGAGGGGCCTGACACCTTCAAAGGCCATGTGGCTATTGGGGGGTATGCATCTGGGCTGTGCAGCCTTCAGCACCTGCACCAGTGGGCCCTGGAGGAAACAGGCTGCAGCCATCCTCTGCGGGGGGTCACTGCCTTCACTCACTTCTTGGTAACTGGTGCTTTCCCTGTTTGATGGTAATTACCGTAAACTGGCACTCAGTCTATTTCCTCCTTATCTTCAACATATTAGGAGCACTCCATCAGTAAATGTTGATGTATTAAATCAAACCTTCTCTAAGAAGTTGCCCTGACTCCCACACAGACTGTCAGGCCTCTCTCCCTGACTTCTTTCCTCCATTTCAGAATATAACATCCTGTGTTGTAATATTAATTGTTTCTTTGCCTTTGGCCTGCAGAGGCTATGCGCATCTACTTGCTATCCCAAGTGTCCAGCCCAGCAACTGTCACAAACAAGGCACTGACCGAAATTCTGCAGCAGAAAAGAATGTAGAATGGGGGCAGGGCGTCTGCCAGGGCAGTCCAAAAGAGGCAGCCTCCCTCCCTGCCCCAGGCCTAGCATGCTTGGAAGCTACATTTCCTGATGAGTGTTTTCCTGTTTTATGAATCTTTGTCTGTCTCTGGAAGTCGATTTTCTTTTCTCCCAGCATTGGGGCACATCTGGTTGTTGGTACATGTTGCTTAGTTAGAAACTCTTAAAACAGCATGAAATTGTTAGCACGTTGCTCCTGCCTGCCAAGCTGTTCTCAAGACTCAAGCTTTGGTGGATTTGGTTTTCTGTTTGTTTTCTGTTTTCATGCAGTTTAGAAAATTGGTCTGTGACAACCTTGGGGGAAATAAGCCTGCCTTGAGCTCCGCCAAGGAGAGGGCAGGCCTGAGATGAGGGTGAGGGAGGAGGTGTGGGGGTGGGGGAAACAGAGCTAGCTTGAGAGGCCTTGCTAGCCTTTCCTTTCCTTGTGTTTTGGGTTGGACCCTCAGGCTAATTTGGGGTACAGGGAGAAGGGTGCCTGAGGAGGTAGGGTAGAGTTGGGAGAGGCCTATCTCTGTCTGGGTCCTCATAGGGAGACAAGTGTGGGTTGGAACAGCATCTTTGGGTTCTAGAAGACAGAGACACTCTCCAAATAAATGCCTGGAGGGAGGGGCTGGGCCTCCAACTTGTGAATTTGACTTCTTTGCTATCTCTGGATGTGGGCAGCACCAAGAATCAAGTCTTCTTACACAGTGCCTCCATGCCGTCTCTTGTCCTTATTCTTGGTATCTTGGAACACATTTCCTTTCTGGAAATAAACTTCTTTAGGAAAAATCTGAGCTGCTTTGTTTCACCTTGGGGGTGGTCGATATTGTTGCTGGGTGTGTAGATGCAGCCACTGTACTCAGAGAGAGGCAGTGGGAGGCAGGCAGGAAAGGTCTCTAGCCCAGGTAGGACTCAGTTTGACTCATGGTAATGGAGTTAGGACTTAGAAATATTTTTTAGTCAGATTGCCAATAGTAACAAAGCTTTCCTTTCCCCAACACTATGCCTTGTCTTTGGTACCTTCTGCTTCATCTTTGACCATGCTTTAAAAATCTTTCATCTTTTTTCAAAAAGATGTGAATTCACTTCAGTTTCTAATCTCTCCTCACAAAAATGGTCTAGGCTGTGCTGCTGGTTTCTGGCTCATTATAAGTAAGCCTGAGACTTCTACTCTGATCCCCAGCACCCTGAAAGAATATCAGGGCATACCTTTATGGCCTTGGGGAACTGAAGGCATTGCCTCCTTTGTGGACTGAATGTCTGTGTCCTTCCAAAATGCATATGTTGAAACTGTGGAGTCGTCTCCCCAAAAGCGTCAGATAGGCTTTTTTTTTTTTCACTGTGCCTAGGGTAAGTCACTTATCACGTTGCTATGGGAACTAGAGATCAGTTGAGGCCATGGGAGCCTCAGAGGCTGTGACCATTACTTAAAGAGTGAAAGAGAGAGACTGTCTTGTTTAAGGCACTGTTAGAGCAGACATTTCTCATAGGATCTAACGCTACATAGGCTCTAATGCTACATATCCCAGTGGTCATGCATTTGGTTTCTGGAGTCAGATCACCTGGTTGAAATGCTATCTTCATCATTCTATAGTCTTCTATGTATGAAGAACCTTAAGCCTCCAGTTTTCTTGATTGTGAAATAGGGGTCATGATTGTACTTATCTCATAGATTTGTCATCTGTGTTAACACAAAACAATGCATGTGAAGTGCACAGTATAGGATCAGTACTCAATAAATGCCTATTATTACACTGTTGTTTTCCTTAGTATCATCATCACTGTTAGCAGCAGCAGCAGCAGCATCCTGGAGCTCTGTAACTCTTGGGAACTTCCCTAGGATGGCTAATGGGAGTCTGTGAGTTGTGTGTTCAGGATCTCAGAGACTGTATCTCTCAACCTGTCTCTTAATGAAACGACTCATCCATGCAGGGAGGTCTCTTACCCTCTACAAGTATAGCTTTCTACCTCTAGGATGGAGCTAGAGGTAAATTCTTGCAGGCTTATAGGAAAGATTAAATGAGAAAATATATGCAAAGTAGCCAGAACTGCCCAGAGTATGTATGCCACCACGTCAGCTCCCATCTCTTTGTGCCACTGACACTTTTACACTGTGGAGATAAACGTGGGCCCCCTTGCTTTGCCTCTCTGGCTCTACTTCAAGACTGGGTAAATGACAGTCTTGTCATTTACTTTGGCAGTTTGGTAGCTGTAGGTGAACCCAGCTGATGACAAGCCAGGGCGGTATTATGCAACCCAGTGATGAAGACTCAGTCCAGCAAGCAGATGGTTGTGGGCGGCAGGGGGTTTCTCAAGGTCAAGTGTACAGGGAGGGGAGCTCAGGGAAAATGGGCAAGCTTTGACAGCACTCTGGGATCTTTGTGAGGGGAGATGAGGGAGTAAGGGCTCTTTCTTGCTCTTTTCAACAGGGACTCTTTTTCTTTTTTTTGTTTTTGGCAGATCCAACTCTGCAATTTATGGAGTGAGAGGCCACAGGCAAAATAATAATCTCTGCGAAGACAATAATACTCATCTCAAACAGTTGTTTATGAGGCTCTAACTAAATGAGATAATTTATGTAAAGGTATGTATGACACAGAGTTAAGACTGCTCTCTCTGACCCCATCTTTCATTCATTCCAGTACATTCTTGGCTCCTCTTAAGTTTGCTGCACCTTAATGTGCCTCTGGTGTCCCTGGACTGCATCTGCTAGTGCTGGGGTCGCCCCATGGGATTGTGCGTCTTCATGTAGACTGAGCACAGGCTGTTATAGAAAGTCGTACATAAAAACAACCGCTGCTAAGGTCGGGGCATGGTGGGGACAGGGCCCGGGAGCACTACAGCAGTCGCCCTGACCTTCAAATCTCTCCCCTCCCTGCAACTTCTAGATGCTTCCCTGGGCTAATCCTTTTCACACAGCACAGGTGGTAGGGACAGAGGTGGGTTCTCTGTTCTCTCTTCCACTGTCTCTTAAGCAAAAGGGTTCATGTACCCTTCCTTTAACTTTTTTATTGTAAAAATTTAAATTACAGAAAGTTATAGAAAATAACACAGCAGTGTCTCACTGCTAAGTTTAAATGAATGTTACCATTTTGCTTTAGATATTTACTTAGAGTTTGTTTTTCAAGAAAAGACAAAAGTTATTGATAATGCTAATCTCTTATTGAACCACTTTTCAACTCCATCTGGAGACAGGCTGTGTTGTAAAGTGATATGTACCCCTTCAGTCTAGGGTTTTTACCCTTGCTCTATGTACATATATCCATACCGATAATCTTTATTTCTCTCCTTTTCCCTCCTACTGTGGAAATTACACACTATATTTCTTCTCGTAATTTCCTTTTAGCATCTGTCATTCCTATTTTTTAGTAAATTTTAAATGAATCACTGTCTCTAGTTTTCCTTTAAATAGGAAATAGGAATATTGGATTTAAAATGCTTGACCTTGGTTCCTACCTTCCATATTACCAGGGTGTAGTATTTAGTCCTATCATATTTTACTGCTTTTAGAATCTTTACCTATTTAGATTTACTGTGTTTATATATATATATTTTTTTTTTTCTGCCTACAATTGCTTCTTGCAATCCCAGCTCTCTTTTCTCTAGTCTCAGATGTGGGTCAGCTGGATATGGAACTGCTGATGAACCCTTTTTTTTTTAACCTCTTAGCACTTAAAAGATATTATTCCCTCATCTTCTGGCAGCAATAGTTGCCAGTAAAAGGGGTGAATAATAAGAAGGGTGATGTCAATCTGATAGATATGGCTTTGGAGATAATCTTTCTGGTATCTTTAAAAATGTTATATTTCCCTTGATGCTGTGGTTTTATAATCATGTAAGTGTGTACTTGTTTTTACATAATCTATATCTGAATGCTTTTCTAATCTAAGACACATACTCTTTTTTCAAATCTGGAAAATCCTTAGCTGTCATTTCCTCAAGCCTTTCCTCTCACTCTTCTCTATTGTCTGTCTTTCCGAAGAACCTACTGATGGCAAGATAAAGGTATATAGAACATATTCTCTATGATTGTCCATTGTCCACTTATTTTTTGTATATATATTTTCTTTGTCATATTTAATAAGTGTTCTTATTTTATTTGTATTATGTTCTGGATGATTTTTTTCAGATCTGTTTTTCAAGTCACCAGTTTTCTCCACAGCTGTATTAATGGACTATTTAACCAGTCCATTGAAGTATTTTATTGCTTTTTAATTTGGATGATTACTTTTCATTTTTAGAATTTCATTTTAGTTCTTTTCCAGACTTTTCTCTAAAGTTCCGTGCTTGCTATCTATGTTATATTTCTTCTAGTTTTAGAATACTTTTTGCAAACATTTCAAATTCCTTTTCAGAGTGTTCAATTATTGGTAATTTCTTGGGAGTGATTTCTTCCATTTATAATTTGCTGATCCTTTTCATGTGCTTTGTAACTTTCTCCTCTTCCTCAGCAGGAATTATCTTTTGTAGACTCCTGTATATTCTCTGGAACTTGGTATGCTTTCTATATTATAGGGTTCCTTTTTCTAGACCAGCTTTATTAGCTTTGAATTTTTAGTTCAGGTACGAAGTGTGAGAATTTTATATAGCATATACTAGTAAAAAAAAACACTCAGATTTAGTGCTCCAATTTCTTTCATTAACTCTTCCCTCACTCCCCCATCTACATCTTGGGGTGGTCAGCCAGCTATAACCGTGAATAGTAGGAATTTTTCTGATGAGGTCATTCTTTCCAAAATAATTTTTGCCTAGTTCCAGTTCTTTCTGATGCATGGGGAGTATGGCTTTGCTTTTTGTCTCTATGTGATATTAATGCCCTCCTAAGGCTGTGCCTCTCACACTTCAAAGAGCCTATGAATCATCTGGGGAACTTGTTAAAAGGAACATTCTGCTTCAGTAGGTCTGAGATTCTACATTTCTGAAAAACTTCCAGATCTCAATATTGCTGCCTCAGGGACTGTGCTTAGAGTTACAGAGTTCTCCAGGCTTTGGTTAGTTAGCCCTGTGGCCCCTGAGACTTTTCATTCTCTGGTCTATAATTCTTTGTTTTTGTGAACTGGAACTGGAAAATTCTCTCTCCAGGATTCTTTCAACCTTAGACTGTGAATTTGAGGCTCTTTCTTGTTCCATTAAAATTCGAGTTACTATTTTAATTAGGACAAGGTATAGCTGTGAGTAACAGAAATATTCTGTCTGCTACAGAAAAATAACTGAGGCTTAAACTATGTGACTGTTTATTTCTCACTCATATCAAAAGGTTGAGACTAGGAGTTGAGGGCCATATGGTGGGTCCATAGTCATCAGGAACTTATAGGCTCATTGCATCATGTTCTTCTGTTATACTTGATGTGCCACCTCACAGTTTAAGATGGCTACAAGTGCTCCAGCCATCACATTTACATTCCAACCAGCAGAGAAAAGAGATAAAATAAGAAAAGCAAGCTATTAAGAATACTTCCTAGAACTTACAAGTGCCAGTTCTACTTACACCTCATAGACGCATGTTCACATGCAGTTGCAAGGGTGACTGGAAAATGTATTTATTCTGGGTGGCCAGATGCCAGCTGAAAATTGAAGCTTCTATTGCTAAGGAAGAGAGGGAATTGGCAAGCAGTAGTTTCTGCCATAGTCAGAATGCAGCATTCTAGAATCTTAAAGCTTTCCCATAGCCTTAAATACAGAAAAGTGTGGGGGTGGTGGGGATGGGAACAAATAACCTCTTTGTTGGCAAAGTGGCAGCCTTGGAGCTCCAGCAACCAATGAACACAAATTAAAAAAAAAAAGAAAAAGACAAATATTCCAAGAGGAAATTATACCCTCTGATTAGTCTATTCCTTGCACAGAGCGGAAGCAGAAACTTGACTACCTAGTGATGTCTATAAAATACTGGACTTTTTCCTCAAAGTCTTGAAAAATATGCCAGAATTAACCAAGTGACCAAAGAGGGGAAAAATGGAAAGATCTTGAGAAGCCCAAGCAGCGGGGACTGGGGCAAAAGCAGAGATTCTGTGAGATGAGAGCTGAACCCTTGTGTGAAAATGGAGAGAAGCAGCAGCCACACTGGTGCCTGTGCTGAGGCTGAGTAAGTGAGGTAGGGAGAAAGAAGAGAGGGAGCAAAGGAGAGGACCCCACAACTATCATGTATACTTCAGGACTTCTGAGGTCTCGATACAGGGGCGCTGATCAGAAGTCTCAAGGTAGTGAAGGGAGAAAGGGCAATTCTGATAACAATATCAGATTCTATGATTAGGGTCCATCACAGTAGGCAGAGTTCTACTATGATCCTGTCCAGATGTTACACTTTGCAACATTATGTAGAAGTCCTGGAGATAAGAAAAAATGACAACTGATTTTTCCCTGGAGATTTCCACTTTTATTTTTTTGACAATAGAACCCCCCTTTTCATGAGGGAAAAGGCAACACTTAACTGCCTTTTGTCCTAATGCTCCTCCCAACACCCACTAGAAAATCATGTCACAGATAACAAAAAATGATTGCCTGGGAGAAGCAAATTAGTTTTAGTGCTCAATTCAGACAGAATTACCCCTGAGGATATTAGCAACAAAAACACTGTGTGATGTAATGAACAATGTCTTCAACAACTTTGTTACCCCAGATATAACGGTGCTTTTCATGGGACTGTTTCTTGTAATTACATTTTAAAAATTGCTGATGGCATCACACCAAAAACAGTACAGCAAAAGCAATTCTGCTGGGGCCAATGTGATGTACTCCAGGTATTTGTGTTTCAGCAGCTCTGGCAGGATCCAGGGGTTGGTGTTAGAAACCCTGGAAGGGTGGATGAACTGCTTATCTTTCAAACAATCCTCTCTGAAAAGTGTTATTTCTCCGTGGGAATTTTAGATAAATATTTAGTGATATGGCTTTCAAACCATACCCTCTAGCTGGGCTGAGAGGGCAGCTCTTTGTCTCCTGAGTATCCACATGTCTCATCTGACCATGGAGCTGGGGAGAGATTGGTATCTTTTTGAAAGCTGAGCTCTCCCATCACTGTCTGTCAGAAACTAGCATTTTCTTCTGAAGTTGCCTTGAGCCCATTCCAAGATATAAATGAATGAGCAAATTGGGCCCCCAGAGCCTACCTCATTTAACATGACTAAGGTAGTAGTGCCCGTGGCTAAGAATGTTTAAGATTGGTATATAACCAGACCCTTGCCACTTCCCAATAAAATCTTGGCAAAGCACCAGAGAATGCCTGGCTTTGGGCAATGCTACTGTCAGGACCCCATCCAAGACAAACGCTACATTAGTGCCAAGGTAACCAAGTGAAGTAACTTGGACTGGGTTGTTATTTATAAATCAGTTAAAATGGGGGATGCCTCTTAGAGATAGCATATTTAATTTTAGGACAGTTTGATCTATGAGCGTTTTTTCTGGAAATAATTGACTCACATGGCAAATTTATGTTCAGGTCACCTCTAATTTGAGATAATAAAATGTCATTTCTGTATACAAGAGTGTCTATCTTTTTTCTATGTGTGGGGCTAGGGGTGTTGGACTTGGCATCTAGGATGTCCAAAAGAACACTAGAAAGAAGTTGGAGAGAAATGATTCCAGAACATATTCCTCTAATACTTGTCAGAATGCATTTTACAGTCAGATGTTGAATCCCACTGCTGAAGAGGGTCGTTTCCATCTTTCAGGGCTCTTCTAGGCATCAGTGGTCCTAGGTCTAAGTTTTAACCTAGGCCAGGGTCCACTCCAGGTCAACAATAATTGCACATAATCTAATATGCTCTTCTAATAGATAGAATAGCTGTGTGTGTGAAGTTGGTGAGAATTTGATATTTTGCTGAAATATGTATTTGATCTGACACTGTAAACCTGGAGTAGGGAAGCAGCCTCTTATTAATGGTCTCAAGCATTTGCATTATGATTTCCATCATGGAAATGAAAATTGTTTTTGAATGTGTATACATGAGAAATAGATCTTCCCCAAAAGTCAATTCCTGGTGCAAGTGAACGAATTGGAGAAGTTAAGAAGAGATAATTTGGATAAATTAGAATGACATACACACACAGAGGTAATTTAGTACATAGTAAACATGGCATTGCCAGTGAGAGAGAGAAGATAAATTATACAATGAATGAAATTGTCACCATTTAGAATTCAGGAAAATAATGGACTCCCCTGTTTCTCCCCATACCAAAAAAACCAAAAAAACAAAACAAAACAAAAAAAACAACCTATTCTAGAGGGAATAAAGAGCTAAACTAAACCCTACACTAAATAAAACAAACTTCAAATTATCTGAAGAAAATAGTAATACTTTATTAATCTTGGAAGGAAGCCACAAAAGGAGACATTTACTATATATGACTACGTAAAAATAAAAACTTTTATACATAAAGATACCATAAACAAAATTGAAAACCAAGTGACTGCCTGGGAAAAGATTTGTAACATATTTAACGAAGGGTTACTAACCTCAAAATAGAATTTCTGAACCATAACAATGAAAAGACACACAACCCAACAGCAAAATAGGTACAGAACAGGAATTTGCAATTTTAAAGAAAAATGAAAAGGACCGACAAATTAGACTAGTAATCAGAGAACTAAATTTAATGATGAGTTGTTTTCTTTTATTAAAGAGATAAAAATTTGGAAGGTTTAAAAACTATCCATGTTGGTAGGATGGGGGAGATTTTTGGTGGAGGGAGGGCAAACCCTACCCTCAGGACAGCAAAGTGGCAGAGGCAATCAGAACTTTCTAGCCCAGGTAAACTCTTGTACATATACCCAAAGAAGCATTTGAAAGGATGTGGTTTGTATTATTATATGAAGGGAAATTTAGAAACACCTGAAATGCCCATTTCTGGGTCTCTCTGCTATGGAATATGATGCAGTGCTTAAAAGGATGAGAAGTGGACTGGTATAGAGAGTTATGGGAGAGATAACAGACAGTACAAATTGCAGCAACACATGCAGCAAGGCATGATACCACATAATACAGGTCCATAGGCTGTAGAAGACAGGACAGAAGTCTGTAAGAACCAGATCACATTAACTGTGTGTGTGCTGTCTTAGCAGAGAAGTGAGATGAGCTGGTGGGGAGATTGGCAAAGAACTACTTTGTCCTTTACTTATTTGCATGTTGTTATCCCTCCCCCACCACATACACAAGTATGTGTCTATGTATTACATGCATATTTAAAAAACAAAATCACACACAGAGAATGAAACATGGCTTTCTGTATGCCTTGGACATCTGAAGTGAATGATTCTGTCATTCTGCTATATGTTTATTCACTTAATACAATTTTTTTGAGTGCTTGCTAGATGTCTAACTCAGAAACTAGATAAAGATGAGAAAAAGTGATCTTTAAAACTATTTCAATGGGTCTTCTACTTTGTAATTATATTTATCAGTTTGGGTTGCCATAATAACATACTACAGACTAGAAGGCTTAAAAAACAAATATATTTTCTCACAGTTTTGGAGGGTGGAAGTCAGAGATCAGGGTGCTAGCACATTTAGGTTTTGGTGAGAGCCTTCTTCCTGGCTTGCAGATAGCTACTTTCTTGCTATGTCTTCATATAGCAGAGGGAGAGAGAAAGGAGGAGGGAGATGTCTTCTTGTAAGGGCACTAATTCCATGATGAGGGCCCCACCCTCCAGATCTCACCTATTCCTAGCTACCTCCCAAATGCCCCATTGCCAAATACTGTCACATCAGGGGTTAGGGCTTCAACATGAGAATTTTGAGGGGGACACAAGCATTCAGTTCATAACAATATACCCTTAGGATGTTATAAAAAATATTTGATAGGCACGTCAAAAAACAATAGATATGAAATTCCACAGTTAGCTCACCACCTCAGAAGGCATTCAGGAAATGGAACTTGAGATCCACTTATCCACCTTGAGAACATAAAATGGGCGAGGCAGTAGGGAGGAAGAATAGATCAACAGAGAGATTTCTGTGACAAGAACAGTTGAAGTGCTCTTACTCCCTCCCCTGAGTGTGTGTGTGTGTTTGTGTGTGTGTTGATACAAGATACACAGAGCTGATGGAGTGACAAAACAACATTCCCTCCCTTCCAACCTAAAGCTAAGTAGAGGGAAGAGAGAGAAAGGCATGCTGTTAAATCAAGTTTAATTATTATTCAGAAGTGGGCATTCAAAGTTACTGAATTAGGGCTGTGTTTGTTACTTCAGTTGTCAACCACTCAATACTGAACTAAAAAGTCATGGACCTGTGGGAGTTTTACACCATCATAGAGGAAGACTACCCACGTGGAGTCAGGTTTAAAAGGAAAATGGGAGATGAAAATAAAATTGTGCTTTGATTACATCGTAAGTCATGCGTGGTCAACATATCAGTTACACATAATTGCTCATCAAGCAAGAGGCAAAACTGTAGCATCAATGGCAAAGGAGGTGATACATGGGGCCGAGCTGCTCACAGGATACCTGAGGCTTTTCATGGGAATGTGATTCTTCAGCAAGCCCTGAGCCTGTCCAGATTCAGCTGCATTAGTGAATTTGGAATTTCATCAGGCCCCCCTGATGTACCTCTTACAGATGCCAAAGGTTTACTAAGGTATATTTTGGAAAGTTTTCCACTAAAAAAGTTGCCAGCCAAAATTATCTTTTGCACCTAAAGGATTAGCCTCCATTTATCCAGAAAATGAAGCTGTCTGCCTGGAATTTACTGCTACAGTATTTGGAGATTCTGCTAAACCATCATAAGCCCTGAATTTCATGAAAGGAAGGTGTGCAGAAGGCATCTGGAAGACCTGTTTGCCCTGCTAGTCAAGGGGAGGGATCTCTTTTGGTAATTGCTTCCTCTCTTCCTCTTTCAAGATTCAGTTCCAATGCCACCTTTGTGAAGATTTCCCCATTTCTGTTGCTAGGTGGATTACTTCATCCTCTGGATTCCCTCTGAATGGTCCACTTACCTGTTAATGAATTTATTTTGTTCTGTTCCTATTTATTTGCTTATCTGTCTCTTCCACAAGATATCCCTCAAGGTAAAAAATACTTTATTTCCTCAGCTGAAAAATACACATTTCCCTCCATATTTGGCAATATATTTTCTCTATGATAGAAATATTTATGTGTATATATGTGTAAATATATATGTATATGTGCATGTGTGTGCATACTTTGACCTAGGAACTCAAATAATGTCAGTTATCTTTCGCTCTTCTTTGCCTTTCACTACACTGCTTTTAATCCACAAACAAGAACTCTCCACATGATGGGGAAGAGAAAGATTCCTACTGGGTTCTTTCAGCCCAGGATCTTAGGAGGAAAGAGTAAGTTATTTTTTTCTCACAGATCCCTATCAATCTCTCCCTAAAGGACGGTTGGCTCTAATTGGATCACACAGTCCTCTTGGGCTAATGGCTGTGTCCATGGAAATGGGATGTTCTGAATGGAGAGCTTGACAGCTCCACCAGAATCACCCAAAAGGAATGGGAAAGAGTAATTCATAAGGGGAAGATACGAAGAACAGACAGAAAATGAATATTCCCAATCACCACCTCAGCTTCCTTGCTAGTCTCTCCCTACTCTGCACCCACCTGAAACTGATGCCATTTTCCCCAAATAGACCAGATCCCATTCATGATATCACACTTCACTCTTTCTGAAACGACCTGTGCCATGGCTTCTTCCCCAGTCACCTGTCGAAGCTAGCTCACAGTCATCTCTGTGAAGCTTTTCTTAACACACCATCTTCAGCTCAGCCAGCCTGGTTATAGCCATGGAATAAGTTTTGAATTCAAATTGACTGAAGCTTAGAAGCTGCATCTGAGGAGGCCCAAACCAAAACAAGCTCTGTGGTCCTGCCACTCTGCGCATCCGCAGTTGGGAGCTGGCTGCCTGGGGGCAGTCTGTGCTGTGTCGGCTGAGGTGTAAAATGCTGTCTTGTCCAAACAAGCACCCCTGCCAGGGAAATCCTCATCCCGTCACACCAGGACAGAGTGAGAGAGAGAGCTGCATGGAGTTGGCTGCCCACAAAGCTCCAATTAGCCCCCAAATTATCTCCTGTGTCACGTGTGCAAGGATTTCTAACCAAAATTTGCTGGAAAATGGATTCTCAATGCTTCTGTCTATTTACCTAATACTTAACCCAAGGATAACAACACACATACAAATTTAAAATAAAACACATGTTGGTTTTTTTTTTCAAATAAAAATTTGAAACAGATGGTCTCTTTTAAGACAAATATTTATTCCCCTGACATTTTTTTTCACTTACATGTTTATATTTTTAAATATAGGCTTTATGCAGAGACCTTAGAGATGTCACGATAATAAAATCCATGTTGTTCATAATTGTCTATTTCCTAGAAATGAAGGGCTGGAAGCAACCTCAAGAAGCTATCTCTGGCATCCCCCTCCTCCAGGCAGGCCAACGTGCGACCAGCTGAGACCAACTGGTATTTATTCTGTTTATTTTGGAGCCTTTTGGGGAAGGAAGCTGTAAACTCTTTCTTACTGAGCTTATGGACTCTCCATTGAGTTGTGGATCCTTGGCTGAGTGAAGAGTTCTTGAATAGGGCAGAGTTCAGAGCAAAGCTACTCAGAGTGTTTTCTTCCCTGGTGTCTCTGTTGTTACTCCCATCCTGTATTTGCGGGGCAGCCACTCTGAATTAACTTGGGTTCCATTGTCACCTGTCCGGATTGCTTTATACACACCTTTGATAGGACTGGGTCTCCTCTTAACTAGAGTCATTAATTTTTCTTTCCCTAAGGTGAGTGTCCAAAGGGAGTATCAATATGCAAGTGAGATGTCAGGAAAACACGGAGACTTTTCAGAAGTCATTGATGAGAAGGGGTTTTAGCCCTTGAGGATCTTTCCTCTGTCAGAGTAAGTTGATTTTTCTGGATTCTTCTATCAGTTTACTTTTGCTGTGTGAAAACCAGTCCCAAAGTGTAAGTGATCAAAACAACAAAGTATTCTTTCTTACTATTCTGTGAGTAGGCTGGGCAAATTATCTGTACTGGCTTGGTTAGGACAGGATGATCTCGGGTGACTTCATACTCATGTTTGGTGGTTGACTCTAGGTTAGCTGCAGCAATGAAGGATACTTGACCACATGTTTTGCATTAACCAGCAGGCTAGCTTCGGTTTGTTCACATGGTAGTGGTTAGAAGCTTCCCCAGAGCAGCAAAAGAGAGCAAGCAAGTGTTTTCAAGTCTCTGTTTAGGTCATGCTCACCAATGTCTCATTTGCGAAAGCAACCCAACTGAGCATCAGGGCAGCAGAGCATATGAAAGGGCCTGGGCAGAAGGAAATTACCATGCTTCTTGAGGACTGAGAGGAGGGGTCCTTATAAAATCTAGAAGGCTTGATCACTTTTCCAGAGAAAGAAACTATTGTAGTTTCCTATCCCCAAACTTATGCCAGCTGAATATCTGATTCAATGCTATTTGTCCTTGAGATAAATATTTGTATATCTCTGATTATCATCAGCATAGTGCTGGGTAGATAGCATGTGCTCAATGAGTAGTCTTCAAAGAAAGAAAAAGTAAATACTGTTTTCATAAGAGAGATCATGCTAATTTTATTTGAATTCACCTTAATTTTGTTCATTTGCTTAATAACTAAAGACATACAAAATAACTGACCTCTAACTGTCCCAGATAGGGAAGTGGTTTGAAAAATCTAGATCAAATCAATCCCTCTTTTGTTAAATGTCTGCAAAGGTTTTGTATTATGCTTATAATAAAATCCAAATTTCTTACTTTGACTTATAAACCCAACATGATCTAGTCCCCAGATTTCCTACCTTGTCTATTTCTTCTCCTCCTTTTATACCTACTAAGGTCAACCATAATGGTCTTCTCTCTGTTCCTAGAACATATATATATATATATATATATATGCCATATTATAGCTCTATTCCTCTCCCATTTAAAGCCTTGCTACTTGAAATGCTTCTACTCCCTCCCCTAACTCTGGGTCTTTACAAGATTGACTTCTCCATCTCTCAAATGGGCCAACCCTGATCATCTACATGATCATTAAACCATTTTGATCCTCTGTGTAGCTCTTGACAGTAAGTTATGTTACTCCTGTTTCTTTGTCTATTCTTGTCTTTCCTTTGTTTATCCTCACTACTCCTATTTACTACTGCATTTTCAGCATCTAGAACATTGCCTGGCACATGGTATGGGCTCAAATATTGGGGTGATGAGAGTCTCTGACCTTATCCTTTAGATCCTCTTTTCCCTTGATTTAACTGTCATAAAAAATAAAGAAAACCCTCCATTAAATTACCTAGAAGTAATGTAATATTATTCCTTCTCTATAGCAAGCCCCTAAAACATGAGGTGCTTACTACCTGCCATGGGCATATATAAAGTTAACTCTAACTTAAGCTAGAAAATCTCTCTTGGCATTGGTTGCTAAAAAAAAAAAAAATCAGTAACAAAAATGAAAACTTCAGGGACAGAAAGTTAAAATCCCATAACAATGAATTATTTTGATGATTCATTTTATGGCAACAACTTTTACAGTATGACCTTTCCCTAAAACTATTTTAAAAGTTAAAAAAAAAATCAAAGCAAATAGTACCAAAGGGCTTATAATGACAAGCAACAGTTGCTTGTCCTCCCCACCCCACTCCCCTAACTCCTGTTCTGCTACTGAGAGTCATTCACTTTTATCTGCTTCTGCTTTTAGTTCTAAAGTAGATCTAAATAATACGCTTAGACTGTTCTTCCTTGATTTATCAACTTCAGACATTATCTTCTGACTTCTGGCTATGATGGATGAGGATCAAGTTCTCTACAGCTTTCTTTCATGTTGTAGGCTTTCCTCTGGATCTGGGAGTGGGGGTAGATCCTTGGTTGTTGTTCATTTGTGAGAATGAGGACTAAAAAGTCTGCTTAGTGTCCCTGGAGGCTTTGTTATGAGTGAGAATGGGGGCTGAGGGAGGGAGTGGATATCGTGTTGTGGCTTTCTGAAATGCCAGGATGATGGAGCTTTTTCATGCTGGGGCACCAACAATCCTTGCTGCTTTGTTCTCCTAAAAAGCAAAATTTTTGGAGAGAAGAGTTCTCCTCAATGCTCTTCTTATCTCCTCTGCTACCCTTCCCTCCTCTTTCCACTTCCTTTCTTCCTCCCCTCTCTGGCCTCAGGGTTCAGGATTTTTTTGCAGGTCATTCTGTCAGCTAAAGTGGGGAGGGTGTCATCTACCATTCCAGGTATAGATTTTGAATAATTTCTTTCATCCTCATTTTTATCACCCACCTTGTCTGCCATCTCCAAGTCATGACCCTTCCTAGAATGGGGCCAAAAGGTTCTAGAAGGTCTGCCACCTACTTTCCTTTGGCAGCTCTTACTACTATGTTGACTTTATGGTTTCCAGAATGGGCTGCTGTTCTTCCTCTGCTGAAGGTCTTCTCCCATTTTCTTCTTTATTAAAGGTTTAATACCTTTCAAATATAATTGTAATGGGGTCTCATAAGAGAGGGAAGGTGAATGCATGTGCTCCTCTGCCATCTTGAGTCAGTAACTCTTGACTCTTACTTAAAAATGTATTATTATGCTGTTCAATTTGGACCTTTAGCATTTTTTGAAAAGATGATTATTGTATAGATTTTTGCTCTGTTCAGTCTTTGATGTCCTTTTTTTCAGCTGCAATAATGTACATTTTTGCCTTCTTCCTGCTCTGTAGTGCCAGAACTCCAGCCTAAGCTGATAGTCTGAAGTTCTCCCCAGCTTTTCAAGTTCTTGCTTATTTTCACTGCCCACTTAGTGCCATCCTTGTGTTTTCTGGGAGCCTTTGATCATATCAGCAAACTGCATTTCTTTCACCAAATCAGAAGCTTCCACCTTGTCAATCTGGAGGACTCCCCAAGGTGTGAATGATGATTTCACTATTAAATAGGGCTTCCTCATTTGATAAAACTGCCACCTCGCATTAAGTTGGAGGCATCTTATTTACTTCTATATCTCTTCTGTGACCAAGAGGTCTGAGATTCATGGACATACGTGATGAATACAAATAGTGGTACAGTGGGGTTGGATGCAAGAACAGTTGAGCGACATGAGCTCAAGGTAAAAATAGCAATAGTATCTGAGCTGGCTGGCTAGTACTTGGCTGTTAGTCTTAACTACAGAGACACTTTCCCGCATATATTTAGGTATTTGATTTGAATGGCTTGGGTTTTATCTTTCTGGATTAACCCAAGCTCTCTTCAAAGAATGAATGAACTAGGCAGAGAGGCTGCCTCAGAGTACAGAACAATTCTGTAACCCTCTGAGCAATTATAATTATAATAACCAAGGGTCCAGAAAAAAATGCAACACAGGTTCAATGGAAGTCCACAGTTTGTGGAGCTCAAGAAGGTCCCACAAGTTTAAGCTATTCTTTTAGCTCCCTCAAAGGATAACCAAATCCTAACTTGATCCAGTTGTAGCCATTATTGGAAACTACAAATGAAAACTCAGGTGCTAGGTAAAAGACATTATGGGTAAAAACATGGCTATGGTTAAGGAAATGATAAAGCCAGGAGTGGTTTCTAGATCAGTAATTTTAAAATGGAAAATAAATATCTAACAATGATAAAAAATTAAGTTAGGTTTATCAGAAATGTATTTAGAATAATATGCAGTCATAAAATCTTGATTTCAGGACACTTAAAATATGGATAATCCGTAAAATATTACATACATGTGGTATGATTCCATTTTTAATGAAAAGTATGTTAAAATATATTTCCTTTAAATACATGAGTGCATTTGTTGTAAACACTCTCATAATGGTGAGATAAGCAAGTTACTTTTTTTTGTTTGGGATTTTCTATGTTTTCACAATTGAACAAGTGAGCTTGTGTTGTTTAATTGTCTCACCACTTAATGATGAAAATGTAGGGGAAAATATATAGTATGCATCAGAGGCTGCAAAACTAAATGAGTAAAGTGGACTAGATGTAAGAAAAATCAACTACCAGAAATGTAATCAAACTATTTTTATTCAACTGTGGCATAAGCATAAAACATAACAGAAACATGTATGATGTTGGAGATTGTATGTTAAATTCAAAATTGAAAAATATAACATTTGATAAAATAGAAATACCTAGTTATTAATTTTTCTCCTTCATAACTCATTTCTTTACTTCAGAACTAGAAACGTGACACGATTTCTTTTGCCCCAACGTGTGTCGGGTCTTGCATTTCATGTTGTGATGGGCTATATAGAAGTCAGCCTTGAATCCTTTAACTGAGAGTAATAATTTTATTTAGTTTCATAATGGAAAGCAGCTGTTCATGGCTGAACATGGATAGAATCTTTGTATGATAGTTTTTTTATATTTATGGTAACTATTCCTGAGATAGTTGTAGGATTCTGACAGGCTAATGTTACAATTTGGTTTTAGGAACTAAGTTGTATTTCAAAAAATTCCATTTTTGGCCTAATATTAATTAAGAAAGCTGAGTTGAATAGTAGCAGTTTATTTTCATTAAATTAGACTCTTTTTTTGAATCCCGCCTTCAAACCCACAATTTTGGAAGAGCAGTTTAAGTGATCTCTTTCATTTCTGAAAATTGATTTTAGCATAGGAAATTGGGCCAGGTTACTCCTTGCCAAATGAATTTCCTAAAGATACAATTTTACTAAGAATGAATAAATTCAATAGCCTATTTGTGTACTTGTGAAGATTCTTGTAGAGAGGTGCCAAATGGGTCAGATGGCTTTTGATATTTACTGAAAAGATCAATAATTTGATACCGATCTTTGTGGTGAGGAGGGGTGGAATATTTTTCAACAAGTGATATAAACAAATTCATATTTTTTCAACTGTTCTTCCTGTTTGCAAATAAAAGACCCCAACATTATATACCAACTACCCATAATTTATTAGAATAGATAAATGTTATGACTGCTGTTGATCCAATGCATGAAGCAAAATATTGAATTCTCTGTGTTTTTAGCTATGGAAATAAATCCAATTCACTAGATTCACAATATGTTCTATTTTACCATAACAGCACAAGGCAATTCTTGGGAATTACTTGTTTCTCTTATTGTACAAAATTTGCCCACTTTGGATTTAAGTTTGATAACAAGGTCAACTTTAATGATGAACATCACCAGAACTCTATCACTTAGGCAGGTTACTAATTTTGACCTGTCTGCTTTAAATTTTTCAAAACTCTCAACACACAAGCTAAGCCATTTCCTGAAGTTGTGCCTGTGATGGACACCATGCTCTAAATTTCTCCAATCACATTGAAGTCTCTTTGGAACCATAAATAAATATAGCTGACTGGGTGGTATTATTTTAACTGGGCTTTCATAAGCTTCACTAGGAAATGCCACAAATGATTGAACTTTTTCACACAACCTGTCCTGTAAGTTCTCAGCCATGTCGTCATTTGGCTGCACCACGGTATTTCTGTTTAGTCTTCCATTTGCAAATACTTGCTTTTGTTCAAGGCATGAATTTCTCTGTCCTCAGTTGATACTCTGTTACAAACTCACTATTCATGAAAGGTTTCAATGCCTGAGCTGTATGCTCTCTATAACTCCACTTCACAGTTGCATCACTTGTTTTGTTTGCATTTAAAAGTAAAACTTCTGTAAAGAAAAAAAAGAGCGATTTCCCCCCTTTTTTCCCCCCTGCAAACACATAACCCTCTCTACCGCTCTTTTGTTTCTGCCTTTTGATGGAGTTATGGATATAAAAGAAAAACGTTATTTTCTTCTTAACTCTATTATAAGAAAAATATAGTCCAAGATGATGATAAATTACTACTGATCTCCAGCTCAGTGATAGGAAGAGAATGAGGCATGGTGGGGAGTATGACATGGAAAACTGCTCAGCCCCTGTGTACTCATCCCTTGCGGATTCTGGTATTGCCTGATATTCTCATTTTTTCCCTAAAATTTTAAATCGTAAAAGAGATGTAGTAGACATATTAAGAAGTGGTTACATTTTAAGTATAAAGCTTAATACATTTTCACAAATAAAATGTGAAATTGATCAAGAAGCAGAGCAATATCAGTCCTTACAGGGCATCATCACAGGGCACCCTCACATTTCTTCCCAGTTTATATCTTTGAGTTTTTACTTTTTTTTAAATCTGGATTCCTATGTAGACTTTCAATTTCCCATTTTTGTAATTAAAAACATTTTCAAACACTGAGGGCCAAATAAAACAGATTTTCTGACCAAAGTTAGCCCAGAAAACTTTTTTTTTTTGGGTCTGGCATCCCACACCTGTCTTTTCCTCTATCTAGAAGGATGGACAACCTTGTTTGTGCTACATGATCCTGGCTATGATCTTTCTATAAGATTTTGGAAATGGGACTTTGGGTTATGGTGCTAAAAAAATGGGCGCTCTTATAGTCCCAGTATTGGAGTAGACCCTCTTCTACTAGGTCTGTGGAAGAGCAGAGAAAACTGGT
Source organism: Galemys pyrenaicus (assembly GCA_019455555.1). Lineage (NCBI taxonomy): Eukaryota > Metazoa > Chordata > Mammalia > Eulipotyphla > Talpidae > Galemys > Galemys pyrenaicus. The sequence goes on from JAGFMF010012281.1 coordinate 14,970,940, forward strand.
ATCCAGAGAGAAAAAAGAGGCAGATGTGTAGAAAAATAGCAATGAAAGAAAACATGTATCAAAAGAGAGCAGAAGAAGCTGTCTTAGTTCCCCAATAGTTTTCTGCTTTCCCAATGACTAGTATCTCCATCTCAGTGTCAGGAAGAGAATGATATGAGCCCCTTTTGAAGCCAAGATATTATTAGGCATTGTGGTGCTGATTAGGCTGGTAAGCTTCTTTAAGTATTCCAGAGAAATAATTGATTAAATCAGAGCAAGTGATACAAATGAAAGCCATTGGCTGGCAGTCAAATGGGCAGGGGTTTCCATGAAAGATCTGTTCGCAGAGAGCTGTCCCTAAGTCTGAGCTGGGTTAAGGGGTGAGGAGGCAAGTTGAAGATGGAAATTCCTTCAGGTGAACTCACAACAGGGTTTTGATTTAAGAAATGTTTGATACTGAACAATTATTACCAATTCTTCACTCTCTCCCTAGAATAGATTTTATATCCATGCCCTTTCCCATATGACTTTAGATAGACCCTACTAGAATAGGTAGAGCATGCATTCCCATGCAATTGACTTTGGGCTTAACCAGTTAACTTTCTTTGGCAAATAGAATATGGGTAAACCTGACAATGGCCAGTTCTGAGTTGAGGCCTTAGGTTATGGGAAGTTTCCACTAGTTCTTTCTTGTGCTTCTTTTATCCATAATGAGGAGAGCCTGCCCCAAGTAGCTGCTGGTCCTAAAATAACATATGAGACTGGTCTGGACATGACCCATGAATCCAAGCAACGCACAGAGTGAGAAAAGGAAATGTTTGTTTTTATATACCACTAAGATTTAGGGATTATTTATTAATAGCAATAGCAATAGCTGATTAATATGGAGAACTGGAGTCTAGGTAAAATTAGAGATTAGGAGTCCAGGCAGCAGAAGTTTGATTGTATCAGTGTGGGCCAAGCCCGAAGCAAGGAGGGGAGAGTGTAGACTCAGAGGCAACCTGAGCAGTAATGTGGACTCTTAGAGGTCATTGCCGGGGGCACCAGATCCATGTCTGATTGGAAGAGGAAAATGAGAGTGTTCTGGGGGAAATTCCTGTCACCTCATTGATCATGTGTTTTGAAGGAAAATCAGGAGGAACACAGGAGTTAAGCAGTTTTAACTATGCTGGTGACATTTTAAAAAATTTCTTAACAGTGTCATTGAGATCTACATTGGACTTTTATTTTTTTTAATCTATTTATTTCTTTTTCTTACAATGTTTGCTTTCTTTTCTCATGTGTTGTCTCCATAGAATTTCCACTACTAATTTACCCATGTGCTCTGGTGACATTATTCTAAGCTGTAGAGTCTGCTCAAACTTTATATACGCCCAGCCTGGTCAGCACTGACTCAAGAGCAGCAAGCATGGTGGATGCAGCTGTGAGGATCTTAAAAAACTGCAACAGGAAAAATAGGATGAGAGACGATAGCAACAGTACTGCAGCAGTTTGCAAATGCTCAAAGGATCATGTGTGTAATGGCTCATCTCTTATAAACCACATGGTTACTTTCTGCCCACCTGCTTGCTGTTCTTGTTAGTAGCTCGCTCAACCTGGGGTGGGCTTGAGGTTGGGACACTCGTATATTCTGACCATGTTCACTAGTTTTGAAAGAACTTATAGCCTCAGATGAAACCTCTGAAACCATAAAGAAGACAACTGGGTGAGCCGGGCAGGATGTGGCGGTGAGTATTGACTTGTGCTACCATAGTGAGGGATGCTAGGCAGAAGCACAGACAAAGGGTGTTTCTGATTTTCTTCCTTGAAATTCCTTTTCCCAGGAGTGTCCAAGCTCAGGAAGTTCTTGTCATCTCCTAATTGAGGCAGATGAAGATGGGAGTTCTGGAGGGAGGCGTTTCCACTTAATCAAGGCCAGTCACATCCACACTCTAGGACTAGGCAGAGATCTGCAGATCTGCACAGTTGCTCGGGCAGTCTGTTTTCTGTCTCCACTACCTTGTTATCTGGCCCTTCTCTGAATTCCTATAGCTTTTGCAGGACTTAAACAATGAGATTAACAGCTATCATTTTTGAATGCCTACCATATGCTAAGCTTTCTAGTGGATCTTTTACAAATATTGATAACAACAACAGCAAGGATAACTAATATTTATTAAGCATTTACTAAGTGCATGGCATTGTGCCAAACCCTGTATGTGTATTAACTCATCTAGAATTCTCACATGAGTCAATGTGGGCCTCATTATTTTTACACACAAGTAATAAGTGGTGGAGTCAGGATTCGAATCTAGATTGGTCTGACTTTGGGGCCTCTGCTTTTTTCCATTCACTGTGCTTTCCCGCTTAGTCTTGCATGTTCTCTAGTCCTGCTAGGTCACTGTCCAAGATGGGGGGTGGCAGATGTGAAAGGCAAGAACATGGATCAGAAGGATGAACATAGTGTAGTGGCTGACCAAAAGGAGGAGTCTCCTGAGAAGTTCAAAATGGGAACAAGTAGACGTTTCAATAGAAAGCATAGTTTTGAAAGGTGAGTGGATCAGAGAGACAGACAATCCAGAGTCACGATAGTGGTGGCAGGCAGCTGGGCTGTGCAGGAAGGTTCTCAGGAGGGAGAGGATCCCCAATATTGGGCAGAGCCCTGGAGCAAGACACCAGAACCTGGAGGAAATGGAGCTGGCCAAGACACATTCTGTAGTCCTGGTTGTACTGTTTATTAACTTTTAAGGAAGTTCCTTACTTCCTTTGAGCTTCAGTTTCTTTAGCTGTAAAATGGGGAGAATAATACCTCCTCCACAGGGTTGACATGATAACTAAAGAAAATATCATATATCAAATAGAGTACTAATGGCATGGAGGAAGTATTTCATACATTTCAGGACAGCAACTTGGGCACAGGAACAAGGCAGGACCCATTTAATCATACTTGAGAGTCAAGTGAAGCGTCAGAAGAACAGAATCCTAAAATTCCTTCTGTCGGACATCACTGCTTGCTTTAGAGACTAGAATGAGTTCAACAATCTCGGTCTCATACAGAGAAGGGTAGCTGAATCCAAAGCAGGAATTGCTCTGATTATACATAGATTTAGAAAACCCTCTTCCCTGCAGTTAGCTAGACGTCCCTTGCCCTTGGCTTTGAATGTACAAGTCAATGCTCTTTCAATGATGTAGTGTTTTTGGTAAATTAAGACTGTACACAAAATATGGACAGTCATATTAAAAGCACACACACTGTGGTGGTTTGAAAATGTCTGGATATTTAACACTCTTTCCATGAAAAGGTAGCACTGAAATGAGCCAGACGTAGTAACTAGCTCGTAAAGAAGAGAATGTGGTGAAAGTGACATTTTCCAAGGTTGGATTAGAAAGGGTAATACAGTATCTGTCCAGTACTGTCTCTTGGGATGTTCACTATTGGAAGCAGTTACCATGGTCGAAGGAAGCTCAGGTCACATGAGGAGACCATGAAATGTTTGCACTAACAATCCCAGCTAATATCTCAGCTGACAACTAGTGTTTTTTGCTAGCCAGTTGAATGAGATAGACCTCAGATGAACTGGTCTAGCCTTGGCATCATCCCAGTCAAGACCAGCTGGAGCAGAGATATGATATTCCCACCAAGCTCTGCCTAAGTTGCTGACTGAGTGAATGAATTTTGCTATTATTTTAAATCATTATGTCATGAGGCGGTTTGTTGCTGCCTTGATATATAGAACTACACATCGATAGTAAGGCACAGAAGAGAAGCAGTTGGACATATTCATAAAAGTTTGTATTATGGAGTTAGTTGACTGTCAACTTTTAGCTCTACTTTTTACTTACTGGGTTAAGTTTAATAACATCTTGAGACTGTTTGGTTCTCCGTAAGATGGTGATAATAACCATATTAATTTTATGGGCTGTTCTATTAATCTGCTAGGGTTGCCATAACAAAATACCATAGACTGGGTGGCTTAAGAAACAAATTAATTTTCTTACAGCTCTGGTTGCTAGAAGTCCAAAATCAAGAGATTAGCAGAGTTGGTGTTTTCTGAGGCCTCTCTCCTTGACAGATGGCTGTCTGCTCACTGTGTCCTCGTGTGGTCTTTCCTAAGAGCATGCTTGTCTGTGTCCATATTTCCTCTTCTTATAAGACCTACCCTAAAGACCTTGTTTAAACTTGGTTACCTCTTTAAAGTCTCCAAATATAGTCACATTCTGATGTCCTAGGAATTAGCATTTCAATGTATGAATTTTGGGGGATAAAATTCAGTCCATAACAGTTGTTATAAGGATTAAATAAGCCAAAGCAAATATGAAGAATAGGTTAGTAGTGAACACATAGTAAGTGCTGAGTAAGTCATGGTCATTACTATTATTATATCTATGAAAACAACATGATTATGAGACATGCAAGAGGAGTAATACCACTGCCCAGGACCCCCAGGAGAAACCTGGTTGATGAGAGAAGCCAGCTCCCTTGGCTTAGCGATGGTGGCAAAGAAGGACTGAGATGTCTCCTGGTCAGGGAGGAAGTGGCAGAATCTCCTGACCCTTCAGAGACAGTTGTTCCTTTGGCCATCTGCTGGGAGACGCTCTTACCTGAACCTATATGTGATCGCAGGTAAGAAAAGTCTGGGGTGCTGTAAGAAACAGAAGTCATGTTATCTGAAATTGCCTGGGTGCTCTAGAATTGACCCTCAGGGTTTTTTCCACTGGAGGCAAGTTGGAAAGGTATTTTAGAGAGAAAGTCCTGATTCAGAAAACATTTCTGCCAAGTCCTTTGTTTTCCTAATGTTGCCGCCGTGTCTGGAGCTGAATTTTAAAAATGGCATTTTCCTGGAAAGGATTCTTTGGTCTTTTTTGGAAATGTCTCATGTAAAATAAGATCACCAGAGGGCTGTTGGGTCTGGTATCCCAGGGGTAAGCTTGGGAAATGGGGGAGGGAGAGGGGAGACAGAGTGGGAAAGGGAACAAAAACAGAGAGAGGGAAAGCAGGACATGACAAAGGGGCCAACATTCTTGTGTTAGAAATAAGCTCAGGGCTCAGGATTTATTCCAGTGGGTCAACATCATGGAGGAGAGGAAGGGCGGGGAGGTGGCCTTCTCTCTGACAGCAGGGCTGTGGGAATGTCTCTAGGAGTCTGTTGGTGGCAGAGCTCACAATCTCCAAACACCACAGAGGGATTTCCTGCCTGCCCTCTCCCTCTCTCCCTGGTCTTGCATGTGTGGGAGGGAAAAAGACAGAGCAGGTTCTCATGAGGCCTCCCTGAGTATTGATAGGGGTCATGTCTCCTCTATGAGGTTTGATTTTCTTCCTGAAAAGGACTGTACTTTGCATTTATTCTGGTGGCTCAATTCCACTGAACTTCTATAACAGCATCACAGACTAGGTGGTTTATAAACAATGGCAATTTATTTTTCACAGTTCTAGAGGCTGGGCAGTACAAGATCAAGGTGCAGCAGATTCATTTTCAGATGAGAACCTGCTTCTTCTAGGTTCGCACATGAATGTCTTCTTCAGGAGGTACAGAGGAGCTCCCTACTATAAGGATACTAATCTCATTCATGAGGTTTTCAGCCTCATGACCTAATCACCTCCCAAAGGCCCCCACTTCTAATACCATTACATTGGGAATTAGGATATGAAATTTTGGGAGAGGGTCACACAAACAGGCTTCCTGAAGCTCTATAACAGGCTCTATGAAGGCCAGGCTATGGTTCTCCATCAGACTGGAGGGTCCTCAGATGCAGAGATCCTCCCTCCTCCCCCTTGCTCTAAGGAATCCCTAGAACTGGGAAGTTCATCCCCTTACTTTAATGTGTTCCAGAACTCTTTAAGGGGAAAAGAAACTTGATTTATGGATCTGACTCACCTGGTAACCTATTTGTAGTCTTGCTTTTTCCTCCCTCACAAGCAAGATAGACAAGATGTGTTGACTGGAAGGCTTGGCCATGGGAAACCAATGGGTGCCTGTCTCCAGGCCCAGGCCCAGGGCCATTGCTGGTCCAGTGGAATTTCTGTGGCAGGAAAACCCTTGGAAGCTCTTTGTATAACTGGCTTGCAACTTGCAGGCTTCTATGTTACTCTTCTGTGCATTCCTCACCCTGCCCTTGCCTCTCAGCACCAGGTTCAAGTGTCCGGGTTTGTGGTGAAACTAGATCTCAGAATGGAGTAAGGAAAAAGAACAGAGAAATATGCATGCAAGAATCTCTAAATCTTAGAGTTGGAAGTCAGTTTTGAAATGATTTTATCCATTTCCTTGATGGATTAGTCATTCACTCATTCATTTAGTAGACACTTGTGACTGTTTTGTGCCAGACTCTGCTCAGAAAGTTCCTTTCCAGGTTGAGTCAATGTCCTTTCCTTTTGTAACTTCCACTTATTTGTGTCAGACTGCTTTCAGATAAAATCTCTCTGATGGTAAATTTTTCTTTCCTTCTTATGCTTAGGCTGTGTTAAGTTTATTCAAGTTTAGGATTGCTGTATTTTCCTGGAGAATTATTTTTTTTATTTATAATTTTGTAAACATTTTTCTGACTTTAATGTTATTCCATTACTTATTCTTTTGGGTAATGATGCTTGGTATATTTTCTAATCTTGTTACTTGTGATTTTTTTTGTGTGTTCTAGCAGACATACTTTTTTTTTTTAAAGATTTATTTATTTATGCATACAAGCACAGGGGTACAGGTCAGAAGTGTGGGGGGTGAGAGGATTCACCACAGAGAGTGGGGAGCAGAACAGGCAGATCAACAGAAGTACACTGCTGAGGGGAGCAGCGGGCACAGCAGGAGAGGTCCTAGCAGACATACTTAAGATTTGTTTATTTATTAGAAAAAACAACCAACTGGATTTCTGATTTGACCTTACCACTTCTATCTTATAACAAATAATTTTAATCCTTTTCAGTTATCTTTATTATTAGAATGCAACTATTATTGGTATATGTTAATATCTTTTTAAAAAAGATTTATTTATTTATACATACAAGAGCTGGAGTACAGGCCAGAGTCCAGGGTGGTGAGAGGATTTACCAGACAGAGTGGGGAGCAGAACAGGCAGACTGACTGAAACACACTGCTGAGGGGAGCAGAAAGCGAGGTAGGAGAGGTCTGCTACACCATGTGGGTCCCCTCCCTGACCAGTAGCAGGGATCGAATTCATGATGCAGTGGCTGCTTTCTGCTTCATAGTGCATTGCTTAACCCACTGCTCCACCAGGGAGGCCCCCATATGTTAATATCTTAATGCTTTTGTTTTAATCTCATTTCCTTGCTGCTTTTCTCTCTTCTATTAAGTTGAGTATTTTTATTTCATCTTTTTTTCATTTACTATTTTGCATATAATTTTTTCCTTTGTATGGGTTATTCTTAAATGTTTAACAAGCTGCGCAACTTAGAATTGCATTGGGCTGCAAATGAATAATAGGAAACAATGGAGTAAATATCTAAGTGTTTATAGTCATGACAAGACAGAGTGAAAAAGCCAGAGCGAGTGCACCTTTTTGAGGATATGATCAAATTCCAATGTCCTTTTGCTCATCTATTTCTCCCAACCTCTCTTCCTGGTCAGACGGTGCCAGCTGTTTTTCCTAAGCATTTGTCCATATTCCAAGTAGGAAGAAGAGAAAAGGGCAGAGTGTTTGTTCTTCCTGGAAGTCTGCTAGTAAGCTGTTTTATATTTAATTGACCAGAACCACAGCACATTGCTACCCTGCAATGGAGTCTAGCTTATGAGTATTTTTAGCTGGGCTTACTACTGCTCCGTGCTCCAAGTATATCTATGATAAGAAACAATGCGAACTACATATCTGTTTTTCTGGAGAACCTGGACAAATATACCAGGTAGAAAGTGTAAATTTGGGGAACATGCTTATGTTTGGTGATAGTTTCAGATTTTGTTTCTCAGGGACCATTTTATGTCCATATCTGCAACTCTAGAAAGAGACACACATCACCTGGGTTTTCCTGGAGCTGTGAGTGGAGCTTAAACTGAAACCACTATCTTTCCAGAGTCTCCATTGGATGCTTCTACATCTCTATCACAGGACCCTAAAGCTCTAGCTTTTGCACTTTTATGAGCATGAAAGTCCCAAGCTCTAGGTGTGAGGGCTTCTATATGGCTCAACATCTCTTTAGATCATCAGGGTATCCGTTGACACACTTACATATGTGTGTGTATTAGAAAAAAAAAAGTTGGATTTCTTATTTGACTCTAGCAAATAAGAAGTTTGCCTAGAAGTTCCCTCCTCTTTATCTGACACCTAGAGATTTTGTTTGTTTTTATGGGGTTAGCTATATTTATTGAAAAATTATTTGTTATATTTTATCAGTATTTTTGTGGGTCTGAAGTTCACATCAGGTAGTTCTGTTATGTTGCTGGAATGTGAACTTCTAATTGTTGGAGGTAGATCTTGTACTTCCCCTAAGTCTTCTCTTTCCAGAGTCCCTCTAATGAGATGTGTTATCCTGACTGCACCACTGTCACACCCCTTCAGTTTGTTCATGTCCTCCTTAGGGGTAAGACCCCAGGCAGAGCTGGTTCCCCAGTATATCAGTCCAAGAGGCCAGAGGCCAGAGTACCCTATCCTCTGGACACCACAGTCCTCTCCATGGGACTATAGTTCCAGGAACTCGCTGGGCTAAGTCACTCAATGTTGTTAAAGAGTGAATTTACAAAAACCTGAAGAATCTGTGGAAAAAGATTAAGAACAGTCATAAGAGGCTGTGAGGGTGTCAAAGAGTAAAATAGAAATCGAGGGACCTAAAACGAATGAGATGTGGTCTTCCCATGTGACCCTGCAGAGACATCCCACAGCCCTGTCTCAGGATCTGTGATGTAATGGCAGAAAACCTCAGGAGACAGCTTCAGTGTTTTTGTAATTCATTTAGGTTATTATTTGCTCTTGGTCTCCCTTTTTTCATATCTATATTTTTCCCCCTAGTTTATTGTGTAAACACCTCAAATCTCTGATTAGAAACCTTGCTGTGTACTATTTGGTGTGCCTTGTTCTGATAAGCTTGGATTTTATAACTCTTAGGTCTTTTGTAGAAAGGCTGCGGAGCAGGGGCCTGTAGCCAGGTGGAGATAGTTGCTATGGAATATTCAATTAATGTAGATCTGGAATTGCACCAGTTATCACCTCAAAGCTGGGGGTAGAGTGAGAGGAGGAGGAGGAGCAAGAGAAAGAGGAGCCATCAGGTAGAAAGAGACCTACCATGTGATTTTCCCACCAAACCCTAACCTCTCTGGGTCTTAATTGATTTAGCTATAAATAAGAGATATTGACTCCCCTGCTTTGGATGATGTGTGACAGAGAAAACACAGTCAAATAGGTTCATGCTGCTGGGGAAAGAATCCTGAGTCTCTGTCTTGTGTCGCCCCGCATCTCAGAAGGGCAGTTTTTAATTCACAGCCGTCCTTTGTGTGATGCTCACCGTGGACATCCTTCTAAGCACTTTACAAGCCTCTGTCACTGAATCCTCACAGCATCTCTACTGAGGTAGGGAATGCTAGTGTCCTCTCATTGGAAGTAAGAGAACAGAAAGACACCATGAAAGTAAGTACTTGCCCAAGGTCACACAACTAGAACATGGCAGAGCAGGAACTCACTCACAAGTCGTCCATCTCCAGAGTTGGTGCTGTTAACCCTCACACTTAAAACAGAGAGGGGGGAAGGGGAGTTCCAAAAAAGCCATGAAGTCACCTGTGAAAACCCTGAAAAAACAGTCACGGGGAGAGGACATAATGGTGGATTTGACTTAGTGTAGGTGGAAAGGCTTCCCAAGAAGGAGTCTCTTGAGTTGAACTGGGACTTGAGAAGGCTTTTTTTTTTTTAATTTGAAGATTTTTTTATTAGATTTATTTAATTGTATTTGACAACATTTGTAGATCCCAGGGAGTTCCCACCACCATTTCACCTGTGCACCATCACCTCAGTCCCTTGTGCTCTTTATGCCCTCCTCCCCGTCTTTGCCCTCCCCTCCTTCCAAACCCCCCCCCACCATGTTCCCTTTGGTCTATCTTTAACCTTTTGATCTTGTTGAGTTTGTTTGTTTTTGGTTGTAATTGCCCATTTCCTTGAGCTTTCTCTTGTTTTTTGGTTTTCTTCTTTTTTTGGTTGTTCTTTCACATTCCTCCTAAAAGTGAAGCCATACGATATTTTTCTCTTGCCTTCTGACCTGTTTCACTGAGTGTAATTCCTTCTAGCTCCATCCATGTTTCTATAAATGGCCCTAGTTTATCATTTTTGACTGCTGAATAGTATTCCATTGTGTATATTACCACATCTTCTTGATCCAGTCATCTACTTTTGGGCTTTTGGGTTGTTTCCAGATATTACTAGTTATAAGTAGTGCTGCAATAAACATGGGGGTACAGGTGCTCTTTTGGATTGGTGTTTTTATGTCCTTTGGGTAGATCCCTAGGAGTGGGATTGCTGGATCATATGGTAGTTCCATCCCTAGTAGACCGAGGAACCTCCTTATGGCCTTCTATAGTGGTTGGATTAACTTGCATTCCCACCAGCAGTGTAGTAGAGTTCCTTTTTCTCCACATCCTCAGCAACATTTGTTGTTGGTTTTTTTGATGTGTGCCATTCTTACTGGTGTAAGGTGGTAACTCATTGTGGTTTTAATTTGCATTATGAGAGATGTTGAGCTTTAGGAAAGAGCCTGCAGGCAGAGGGGTGGAGATATGCTGAGGGAACAGTGAAGTCAAGAACTGGAAGTTGTGTGTGTGCCTGGAGTTCAGGAGCCAAGGGGGACTGGGGCAACATATGGTGAGTGGGGTGGGCAGGGTGAGCCCTGGCAGGCTCTCTGTGCCTCTGTCTCAGGAATTCTTAACCTCAGCACTATTGACAATAGGGTTGGATAGTCTGAAGTGAGCTTGCCCCAGAATTTGTAGGAGCTTTAATAATATTTTTGGCTTCTGACTACTAGATGCCAGTAGGATCCCTTCTCCCCACAGTTATGATAATCAAAAATGTCTCCAGACATTTGCCAGATGTTTCTCTGGGGCTGCAAAATTGTCCCCACTTGAGAACCACTGAACTAGATGTTTCACTCTGTGATATCTGTTCTTCTTCATTGTCTACCAAGATGTATCCTGAGTTATGGGATACATCTAGACGTGAGTGTTGACTTGCTTCTCCTTTGGCTGGGTCATAGGCAAATCTCAGTGGGTAACTACAGCTGCCTGAAGACCCTGATTGGAAATTTTGTTTAAGTAGAGATATCATCGTCAGAGTAGACCACACTGATATTAGTGCACTGGACTAGAAAATGAAGATGGAAGAACTGCATCAAATTCAGAGCAAAGACAAAGGAGTTCTTCACAACCTGGCCCTCTAAGGTTTCAGGACAACATGATACTTTCCCAGCAAGCCGAGTACTCTTTCTCCCAAAACCAATGTAACAGCAAAGAGCTCAACAAAGCAGGCCTTCACAAAGAAAATTACCTTAAATCAAAAGAATAGAAATAAGATACTTGGCATTAATGGTAATAATAACCAGATTCCTGTGAAGGGCTAAAATATTGCTACTTTAGTCACTGATTGTTGTGAGAATTTGTACTTTTCAAATTCAATATCAAGCGCTTCTAGAACTTTTTGTCAAGTGTTTTCTGCTGCTGCCAAGTAACTCAGGGAGAAGGAGAAAGGATTGTTTTGTCTAGCATATTTCTTCTATCACTACAAAAATGAAGTTCTAGACAGTCTACTTTTTTTTTAATGGTATAGAGATATTGCAAATACTGTAGCGATATCCCTAAATCATGACTCTTATCCAGGATCTATCCTGAGTCCTTTGTCTTTTTGTTGTGGGAAATCTTAGATTTCCCTTGCTCTCAACCTATAGGATTCGCAAAGGAAGATAAAATCTGATTTAAAAATCACAATGCCAGAAAGACTGTCTACAAAGAAAATGATCAATTAGTGTTCCCCATATTTCCTGGTCTATTTCCCTAATTCTCCCAGATCTTGAGATCCTAACTCCTGGCCTAGAGGCCAGTCCCTCACAGAGCTCAGAAAGGCAGTTTGTATCTTAGCCTGGAGGTCATTGCAGGCAGATTGTAGGATTGTAGCTCTGGGCAAAGAGCCAGAGTTATTTTCCCAGGTCTTAACTGACTTCTAATTATCCACCTTTCTTGCTAAATTATTATTCCTGTTTTACAGTCAGAAAAGCCAGCAGAGTAGTCAATTCAAAATTAGAATTGAACTTAAGGCCAAAACCCTGAAGAGTCAACTATTGCAATAATTATGAGCATTTACTGAGTGGTGACTATGAAGTCAGACTTATTTAAGGTGCAGTCTCTCTATCACAATGAATTAATGCATTACTTTTGTAACATCAGATATTTTATTATACTCCTTTTACAGATGAGAAAACTGGATTTAGAAAAGTTAAATTTGTTCAAGGTCACACACCTTCTACATAGTAGAGCAGGGCATTCAGCATTCAAGTGTTCTTTGTGCCCTCTACTCTTTGCTATTTCTCTTTCACTTTTGGAAACTCTATGGAGATATTTGAAGGGGTTGTTGGTGTTTCCAGAAAACTCCACAGTTGGGACATATGAAAGTCTCAAAAAGGTCAAATCTTAGGTATTTCTGAAAAAGTTGAACTCATGATGCCTTTTGGGCTGTGCTGACCTGAGCACATTCTTTGCCTCCTATTTAAAATAAAATATACTGATATTTAAGGCAAGCTTTATATTGATAACTAGAGTTTTTATTGGTCAAGTTCATCATCATCTTTATGGATACTAATTATGCAGCTTGGATCTGAGACCTTTTGACTTCATGATAAGCTGAGGTGATGTCTCTGGGTTTGTGTTTCCACATTTGTAAATGAGAAGTTTGGGCAACTTGATTTCTACAATCTCTCTTGACTTTGCACTTGGGTATATGCACTTAGAAATCCATTTAAAAACCTGAAATCCCCTATGTGAAGTGCCAGTGATGTCCATGATTCCTATAGTGTAGAATTCTGGTCTCAGATGGCCAATTACTACACCTGAGAATTGGCAACTGGCATCTTTGCTCACGAAGATGCTGTTTATACACACTACCCAACCCTTTCTGGCCCAGGATCTAGAGATAGTGAAGCTTATAAAGCATTCAGCTAGTTTGCTTTCAGGGAGGTCCTGCCTTTTCTAGGAGGAGCATTTGAATCACTCTTTGCACAATGTGGACAGAAGATAGAACTAAACCAACTGAAAAGAACCACAGGAAGATCCGCGGGTTGAGTGACTATTTAGGACATGACTCTCCCTGAGGAAGACTTGGGGAAGACTGAGAGAGGAGATACAGGAAACCCAAAGTGAAGGGAAACTGGAAGGATAATTTATCTTGGATAATCCTGATGGTCTCCAGGATGTCCTGTCCCAGAAAGGTGCCCCCTCACAAGGTCTGTCAGAACTGTTCTCATAGCTGGTAAAAAAGATACATAGCTGATAAAAAAGAGGAGGATGGGCTTAACTGGACTTGTTTCCAGTAGGACAGAAAACTTTGCCACAGTGTAGGAGGGGCCAAAGGGGGTAACATGAAGCCAAGTCATTATTATCCAAACAAGACTGACACATTAGTGGTAAGGACAGAAAAAATTAGTAGAAATATCTAGTACCAGTGTAGATCAAAATCATGGGCTCTTAATCAGACGCAACCTTTGATAGAGTCATAAAGACTGAAAGAGTACTATGTGATATAGAGGAGGTGTTAGCGAACTACAGTTTTGGGTCGTATGACTTTTTCTGTAAGTATGGCTTATTGGAACATACATCCTTTGGTTTGTATGTTGTTATGGTGGTGTTGTGCTATAGTGAGTGGCAGACTTGAGTATGCGCTGAAACACAGATCGCATGGAAGACAAAGCCTGACATACTTACTACGTGGTCCTTTACAGAAACAGTTTCTTGACTCCCATGAGGAGGAAAGAACACGTTATTCAAATCTTGGATACCCAACTTTGAATTCGCATTCACCTTTATAATTTACCTTTCAGTGTTAATTTCTCATCTGTGAAATGGGGAAGCATATAACTAGTGCCAATTAACCACTTAACTCACTAATTAAGATAATTTACAGTAATAAATAAAATAATGACTGAGAAAATGCATGTTGAATTATGAAGGGTTGTACAAATGATAATATTACTAGGGTTGTTTTAGATATATTGGCTAACAAAGCTGTCTTTTCCTCCACAGAAGTAAAGAGGAAACAAATAATAAATAATTGCCAAAGGGCACATGAGCCTTTTTATTTGTGTTGGTTACTATATGGTTTTGAGGTCATCTAAGCTGGGATATTAAAATTAAAGAGAAAGAAATAGAATCTATGGCCACCTTGAGGAAAGAGTGAAGACATTTATTTAGTGTGAAGCACAACAGGGCACTGTAGCTGGCGGAGGAGGCAGGCACAGAGCTGAGGGATTGCTTCGCCACCTCCAAGCTGAGGCTTAGGACTCCACGGGAAGATCAGTTAGACAAGTCCAGGAAACTCTGCCTGGGGTAAATTTATACTGACAATTTTGCATTGTTTATTTGAAATTCAAATCTAGGTGGAGGGGGGCTCTTGTATTTCTATTTGCTGAATCTGGCCACTCTTCTTTCCTCCTTCTTCCCACCCTGTAGTTTGCCCCCTTCAAGAAAACTTGTCCAGATTCTATGAGCTGCTAAATCTTATGCAAAGACAAATAAAGAAGACAATCAGAGCTGATCAGTTGATGGCAATGTTCTGGAAAGACCTTCAGAGTTGCCCTGTTCTATCCTTTCGTAGACCTGTGTGACCTGTGTGCTTCAGCCCTTCTTTTAATTCTGCAAAGATTACCTTTCATTTCTAATCTATCCCATTCTGTTCTTTAAGACAGTCAAGAGTTGTTTCTGTTGCTTACAGTCAGGGAACGCTAATTGAAATATTAATATAACAATATGTTCAGACCATTATCCAGCAGCATGTTGCAGGGATGGGGGGCTGATGAAGGTGTGGGCAGAATGAAGTTTGGCAAATGAATCTGGATACAGGCAGAGAGAAGGAAGGAGCAGTCTGGACCCAGATCTTGGCGGGTGTCACTATCTATGCCACAAAGGAACAGGGACTTACTAATAGCTCTTGAGTGGGAAAGGGCTATAATTAAAAGGACATTTGATTAAAAATATTATTCTTAAAGTGATGTTTAATTGAAGTGCTCTGATGAGGGAAGACGGTGGCACTAGGGGCCTGGTAAGGGGATCCAAATAACAGTCTGAGGTCTGGACAGGGGTGGGGGTGAGGCAGGGGGAGTGGAAGGAAAAACTGTGAATAAGCTCAGAGGAGACTTGGATGGAAGTGACTTTCTGGTCACGGGAACATACAAGTAGTAGGAGGGATGAGCTCCAACTGGGTCAGGAATAGCAGTAACTCAGCTACAAGGACCGTGGGCTTCCCGGACCCATCACTGCAAGGCAGGCCTGGGAGGAGTGCAGTTGGAAAGAGCGGTTCTTCAGGCCCTTGGCCGGGTTTATTCAAGTTGGCTCAGCTTCTCCACCCTGGGGGAGGGATGTGGTGAGAGTGGAGCCCATCCAGCAGAAAGTGACAGGGATGATTAAAGGGATGGAAAATCAGGCCCATGAAGAAAGGTTACAGGGATTGCTGCTATTTAGCCTGGAGAAGAGAGGCGGGCACGTAATAGCTCCCTTCAAGTCCATGCACGGTTATTAATAGACGCGTGCTAGGCAGCTGCCCCGCATATCCGGGGAAGACAGCACCCCTGAAGCCTGCGGGGGCACCTCCTCCGTGGGGAGGGAGAGGCAGCCTCCCGCAGGAGGCAGAGGCATAATTATAAAGGCTCTTTTGTGGTCTGTGAAGTGCCCTCTCCCCTCCTCTTTGTTTTTGGCATCTGTCATTATGCCGTGCAAACCACAGCCAGGGCTCATGACGGCACCAATATCTGCTTTCCTGCCTGCTCAGAAGGTAATGTGGCTATAAAATCGACCAGTTAGATAAATATGGATACAAAGAGGAGACTGTGTCTAGCTCTGTGGAGCATGCTGACTGCCCTCCAAGCCCACCCGGATAAACCGTCCTCTCTCCATCACCCCCAGCACCCTGGTCTCCCCAGCCTAGTCTAGGCCATCTGAGCTCCTTCTCACAGGCGCTCCAGAAGTTCACATTTGCTCTGCCTCCAGTCTAATTTGTCACTTTGGCAACTTGAGAGATCTTCTATTACTTCTCAGGTCAAATATGTTTCATTGCATTTTCCTTTCCTCTTATTAAATGTGAAACTCTTCTCAGCAGGTCAGGCTGCCACATCACACCGCTGGACTGGCAGACACAGACCATTCTAGTGGAGGCCAGGAGGCCCCTGGGCCCTGGGCAGGTCAGGTCCCTGCCCGGTGGCCCAGGACAGACACACGCGTCGACTGTATTTGGAAGCACCACATCTTTTTCAGGGGACACTGCAGAACCTGAGTCCCACATTCAGGGGACACTCCAGAATTGGAGATTTGAGTTATGGGGGGGTTGGGGGGGTGGGAGGAGGAGAAGAAAAGGAGAAATGGACATGAGTCAGGATTTACCACAGGAGTGATGGAATCTGGTTTTTGAAAAGTCCGGCGCTCAGTCAAACTTGGATATAGTTACCTGTCCTAGAAGGAGTATGTCAGGAACCTTCACCAAGCTGCTTCCTGGTCTCCTGAAAAGGGGAGGAGAAGCTGGGAGTCAAATCCTCAAGAGGTCTGTCAGGAGGCAGGGAACGTGGACCTCTCCCTGCCTTTATAGCTACAAGACAAATCACATTCACCACTGAGACGCTCCCTCTCAGGTGGCCAAAGGAGTCAACACAGGTGGTGGTAGTGGGGGGGCGTGTTAAAAAGGGGAGAGAGGGGAAGGAGAGAGTGGCTAGCAGGAAGTCTGCTAAGCTAACCACTGAGTCCTAGGATATGCAAAGCTCCCTCCTAAACAAGCCCTGTCCCCCTTCCCCTGGGGCTGTGGGAATGTCCTGATGGCAGGCCTGGCTTATAGGATGCAGAGAGGAAACCCTAAACAAATGGGCCTCTGAGAATGGAAATCAGGGTAATAGGCTCTGCACCAGGGAGCTGGGCTAGGGTAGTCTCTAGTTATGCCTTCCTCCTTCTGTGTGAACTGGTTAACACCATGGACACTCCCTTCTAAGCCTGAGGTGGATACCCGACAGCTCAGTGCACCTCCAGGACTCAGCATGCTTGGGATGGAGGGGACGCTCCATACACGTTAGCTACCCTTGTAATAATTTTTCTCATTATGATCTGCTGAATGGAATCAATGGAGTAAAGAAAGGTCGGTGAGCACAAAACCTTGGACTTCTGAAACCTGATCACTCCTTTTAATGCCACTCCCTAGCCCTGCAGGTCTGTGATAGGGCCAATACAAGGAGGGATCAACCCAAAGGTTTGCATTTAAACTTTGTTTGTTGCTAGCACTCTTTGTGGTTTGTACTTTCTCTTCTCATAAGTAAAGGGTAGGGCATGGAATCCTTGGTTCTGCAGAGGCGTGCCATGTCTGTGCTCAGTTCTGCAGCAAAATTAGAACAATTCCTATTATTTTCGGTTCCCAGACCTTGAATGTGTCAGGCTTCAGGTTCACTTCCTACATCTCTTCCGTCGCCGGATCTGCAAGTAATTTAACCTTGTTTTTATAGAGCGCAAAGACGTTCCGCTTGTTTACACTGGAGACAAATTTTCCTCAATTGACGCAATCCTATTGATTAAATAATGACTTTCTTCCTCATTTAAAGGTAATTTCAGTTGGTATCATGACATGGAGGAGAAAAGTGAATGCCTTTTCTGTCCTGTGGTCTGCAGGGCAGATTGTGGGGGCTGCGTCCCAGCACTCAGCCTTCTCGTTTTTCTCACCTGTTCTGGAGCCTTGACAGGCAGTCAAGTGAGGTTGGTGCCAGGACCCTGTGGAGGTTGGCTGCACATGGACCTATTGTGATTAGGTACCTTAAAGAGCTTGCAGTTGTTCGGGAGTGGATGTCAAGGCTGGAGCAGGCTAGATGCTCCTTTGTTCTAGAAAAGGATTAGATTTTCTTTGAAGATTATTAGCATCTAATAAACTAGGACCTGCATGTAAAGGTCACATCACATCAGGATATGTCCTTTGAGCCAAGGATTTAAAATCAGAGGAAGAGGAAGTATGTGTATCAGGAGCAGTGGCAGAGAACAATTCATGAAGGAGAAGCACCAAGGGGTGATGGTCAAAGAGTGTTGGATGCTCTTAAGACCCTTAACTGCATCTAGGCCCAGATTCTTCATTTGTAATATGGCTGTTGGATCAGATCATCTCTAAGGTCCTTTTTCTCTTTGATGTCCTGCACTACAATGAAATCTAGAGGCTTTGTTATTAATTTGCTTCCATACCAGGTTCTTCCACTGTATGTTCCCATAAGGATGAGTTCACGAGATGGCATTTGAGAGAAGAGGACCTTTTCTTCATCATCTTTCTGTGAGTTCAGGACAATGCATACTGGCTGGCAATGCAGATTGGAACTTGATACCACCATATATTCTACAGGGGGATGTATATGATACAGTGGTTTAAAAGGTAATTTAGAAAACCATGGTAATTATTTGGGAAGGAATCTCCAAAAGCAAGCAGGAGCTATATGGTAACAAGAGAAAATGATAGCTGACATTTTTAGGTATTTATTATTGCAGACACTTCCAGACATTCCTTCGTTTTCTCTTTACCAGGAGGTTGGCAAACATTTTCTGTACAGAGCCAGCTAGTAAATATTTCAGGCCTGTAGGCTCTAACATCTGTGTTGCAATTCAACTTTGTCCCTGTAGCAGAAAAGCAGCCACAGGCAACATGTAAGCAAATGTTCGTGGCTATGTTCCAATAAAACTTTATTTATGGACCCTGAAATTTGAATTTTGTATGATTGTCAAGTCACAAGATTTTCTTTTCTTGTTTTTTTTCAATGATTTGAAAAACACAAACTATTCTTAGCTCACAGGGTTTTGTAAAACAATTTGTGAGCCAGAATTGACCTGTGGGCCATACTTTGCTGATCTCTGTTCTTTACTGCAAACCTTTCAAGAGAGGGACTATTTTACAGATGAGAAAATAAAGGTTCAATAGGTTAACTAATTTGTCCAAGCTTACTGTTTGGAAGCAGTGGAACTGGACTATAATATAGAAGACCAGATTCAAGAGCTTGAACTTCTAGCACCTGTGTTTCAGGAATAGCCGGTGCGAACAGTGGAATGTGGACTTTGCTCTTTCTGTCTTTGATTTAAGTTAGTTACAAATGGTCATTTGAATCACTAATTCTTTTCATGGTGGTTTGGATTCCAAGTATGAGAACAAGACTAGTCTCTCATAACGCCAGGAGTTTCTGACTAACTGAAGTGTCATGGGACAATAGTCAAAAGGGGTTGAGCTGCTGGGAGAGGGAGATGTAGAAAACAAAGAGTCAGTTCTGTGAGCATCCACATCGGGGGAGGCCTGGCCACCCTTGTCTAGGAAGTTTGACCTGGGGGTCAGGGCAACATTTTGGGACAAAGAGAGCTGAGGCTAAAGGAGGAAGTGAGAGTCATGAGGGGAACAGAACAGGCGGACAGACTCAAATACACTGCTGAGGGGAGCAGTGGGCAAGACAGGAGAGAGCTACTGCGCCATGTGGGTCCCCTCCCTGGCCAGGGATTGAACTTGTGCTGCAATGACTGGTGATAGCCTCGTAGTGCTGCAACTTAACCTCTTGTGCCCCAGGGAGGCCCTTCATTGTCTCCCATTCTTATTCTTGAAGACACTGCATCTTAGGGAGTCCTCTGACATTTCTACCACACAAACCTTGTCTCCAGAGCTATGCCGTCACTTCTTTGTGCTCCTTCTCCTGCCCGTTCCATATTTGGTTCAGGGACACACAGGGAAGCCAGATGAATAAGACTTTCCAACTCCAGAACAGACTGCTTCAGGAAGTTGTGAGCGTCAGCTTTTGAAAATGTTTTGGGGTACTTGCTGAGGTGAGATGGAGGAGGGGAGACTGGATCCACCCATGTAATAAACATGCTGAGTAGCTCACGTGTGACAGCTCCAACACGTGGCACCCACCCCACATATATTATTTCTTTTGATTCTCAATGCTGACTTCTGAGAAAGGTGTTGCGGCCCCATTCTATAGATGAAGAAAATGAGGCTCAGAAAATGTCATTTTCTTAAAGAGGTGCAAGAAGGTTGGTAATGTCACCAGTGTGCTCCTGCCTTCCATCACAGGATCCTGCACTGGGCTGTAAGGAGTGGGCAGAGCTCTTGCCCTGACCCTTGCGAGTCGTGTAGCTTGAATCAATTACCTGACTTCTTTGAGTCTCAGTTTCTTCTTCTGTTTAAAGGTTAAACCTACTTCCAAGGGTGCCATGAAACAACAGTAGTATTATATGAATAGGTACCTAAGGCAGTGCCAGGCGCAGGCCCTTGCTTTCGTCCTTCTGTTTCAAGATGATGTGGTTTTGTGAAATTGACTCAATAATCAATCTTACTCAGTTTGGGGTTTTCAGGGCCTAGCAGAAAGCTGGTCATGGAGCAGACACTTAATAAATATTTGTTGAATGAGTGGCTCCAAAATGCTTATATCTACTGATGCTAGCCATCTGGATACTCCCAAACGTTTCAATGGATGGATGGATTATTGATTTTTCATGTGAATGTTAGATGTCATTCTAGAATATAAGCAGCAGAAATGATCTAAAACATATATATGAATGCAGTTAGGTCTTACTGATGTAGATTTATTGGGAGAAATGTGTGAATTAATGAAAGAAAGAAAAGTGATTTGTTATTTTCAGTTAAGTCCCGCTATGTCACCAGGTTTATTTACCACCCATCCATCCTTTCATTCAATCATTCAACAGTGGCCTGCAGGGGCTCTTCAGCCTTCCTTTAATAAACAGGGAAGAAAGATTATCTGGAGCATGCCAGTTATTTGTAGATAAATAGAAGCTTCCAAACTTCTTATAGGAGCCTGGAGACAGTTTGTTCTCAAGTGTTTTAGACATTCCTCCAGTATCCTGCACGCATGGTTTCTGGGCACCTCTGAAGAATGCTTATGCTCATTTACAGTCATATTCTTACCTGCTAACAGGGTGGAGGTGCTGAGTGTATCTGTCCATTCCATGTAAATGTATCTGAAAAGGAAATGCTAACACAGGGGCCCAGTGCCTGAGCAAGGGGAATCTCATTCTTGACATTGAAAATTACTTATGGAACATGTAGGAGTAAAATCCTTTGAACTAGTAAGTCTGGGCCATTATTCTCAGAGTCAAAAGATGGGTATAAGAATTCCTTTTTTTATTTTATGATGCAGGCACAATGTTATACCTTCAGGTCTATAGAAACATATGTGACTATTTAGCTCTACACTAAAATGACTCCAGGTTTCTATGGTTTTAGGATTCCTAGTTGTATGTTTTTTTGCTACCTTGACTTACAGCTGTCACTTGGAATTCTCAGAATGCCTATCACAGTTCAGCACTTTTCTTCTAATTTGTTGGCTGCTTCTAATATTCCATGGATCAAAAAAAAAAAAAGTAATACTAACAAAGCCAAAGCAAACAAAAACCTGAAAGATAAGCTTGTTGGAACTATTTGAACTTGAAACAAGAGTTAAAAGAATCCAAATGAGTCTGAGGGACTTTCGGTGAACACACAGCATGAACTTTGGAAGTGGTTGTTTGGGGATCTTATTCTACTTCTGAGTTCCTGATTGTAAGCTGAAGAAGTGATTTCAGGATTGGTGAGACCTGACTGCTTATATGCCTGGTTATGGCGACCTCATTGCCTCCCTTGGAGGCAGGGATGTAGCTTCAAATCCCAGATGAGACAGAGGGGAAACAAAATATGAGTAATGAAGTGTGGCTCTCAAGACCCTCCCTCCCCCAAATGAGATGGTAGAGAGGTATTTTATTTGCAAATGATCCCTTTGACTACTTATTATACTTTAAAATACTTTGATCAGAGCTATTTCTTGACTTCCTTTAGAGACTTGGAAAATTCTGGGTCAGCAAAGAGGCACTCAACTAGCAGTCAGGAGTTGCAGACTAGATCAAACTCTGTCAGGTTAATTAACTTTCTGAACCCTGATCATAGAATGTGGGGTTTTGGTTAAACTCTGTGTATCTGTGATTTCAGTGAGCTGCAGAGCTGACCATCTTTGGGACTGGTGGAAAGTGGTTGTAAGTGAACATTCCTATGGAGTGTGGCTGGTCTTCTGGAATGTCCTCAGAACATCATGGCATTGTGGCATCAGAGCCATAAGGCGGCTTACTCGGCTGACCTCCTGCACCCCTTGGGTATGGCTTGGGATTTTAGGAGGGCCCGGATGGGATGAGGGGGGCATCAGCTCTTCAGATCCATGCTTCATTCCTCTTGGCATCATCCCCCATTCTTGATCAGTCTGTCTCTCCAGCTAGAGCCACAGGCAGGCATGTCCTGTTCTGCAGCCAATTCTGACCAAGACAGGAAATGGATGTGGAGCCTCAGCCTGCCACTGGAAAGGAGGAGGGGGCTGGAATTCAGTCTGATGTTTTCAATCAGTAACAATCGTGCCTCGGCTAAACCTCAGAGGCGACGGTGCTACCACCGCTCAAAGCTGATAGTAAGTCATGTTCCTCAGATGTGGGATCCAGAGGCTTAGGCATGACTTGCAGGCTCCTGGGTGCCTTTCTCCTTCTCTCAAGTCTCCTTTGCTCAAATCCAAATGAGGATTGGGTGTGTCAGAGGCAGCCTAGCTGCTGGGCAGCCCCCAACTTCCAGAATTTCCCATTCATTTCCATCCCCAGTGGCGTCAATAGTGGTTCTCAAATCCACAATCCGACCGTAGCCTTGCCTAGTATTCCAAACCCTGTGCCTCCCCCCTTGAAACTCTGTTTGAGACTGGAGACTTCCCAAGCTACAGTAGCCTGTTGGGTGGGGTCGTACTGAGACGGAGAGCTCAGGGTCCCCCCTTGCTTGGAAACCGCTGATATCCCTCATCTCAGCACTTAGACGTGCAGTTGTCACCTGCAGGAACCCCACCCCAGCTCACCTCGCAGGGTTCAGCGCTCTCACAGGAGTGGCTTCTGAGGATACAACAATGAGCCAGTCCCAGCACATTTGGTTCCTTAAATTTGTCTATTTCAGATCCCTAGAAAAGCTAGAATAGATCGATAAGTGCCTTTGGAAAGAATGTCTGAGTTTCCAGGGGAACCATCTTGAGAGGTAATTCAGACTCTCAAGACCCAGATCTTCCAAAAATCTCAAGAGACATCAGCAGACCCGAACTGGAACTAATATCTGCTAAGTTGTAATCTTGGGAAAGTAACACGAGGAAGGTTGTAGAGATGGGAGCTTTGGTGTCGGAGGAGTGGAACTGAAAGCAGAGAGGCCGAGGAAGGGGTCGAATTTGACGGGATGTCTGCCTGGAAGCAATAAGCGCTGACTCTAGACAACAGGTGCAGAGCCTCAGACAGAGGGGACAGGGCTTGCTGGAAAAGCCCCAAGGAACACGCAACACTGGGACTCAGATTCAGTGCTTCTCAGTGCACGTCACTGTCACTGCTGACCACAGAGTGGAGTGGTGGCTTCCCCTCCTCTGGGCTTCACTGCAGGTGTGCTCCTGTTGCTCTTAATCACCTTTTCAGTCTCCTGTGAGTTTGCCATTTGACAAGGAGAGTGGGGTAACCACTCCCCTTCTGGATGTGCTGAGAAAACAGCACTGAGTGTGCATGAGGACCGCTTGCTCCAGTCAGGTCCTCTGCCTGTTCTAACACCAACGAATCTGTTGGTAAAGCTGCCTTGGACACCCATCCCCAAGGGCAATGGCCACAAACATGAGTGTCTTCCCACCCAGTGCTTCCGCATGACTGCCTGGCCAGGTTACTGTTGGTTACTGTCGGGAAAAGACACAGGGGAAGGTCCTCCAGAGTCCTCTGACAATCTTTAGGAGCCCACAGGGAGAGTTCAATGTCTGGGAGACAGGTTTGGGTGGTGGAGAAAGAAGCTACTAGAGATATTGAGAATTTTTCCCTTGTGACGCAGGCCTCAAGCGTCACTGAGCTGTCAGCGCCCTCTGGTGGTCATCACACCTGGGATTTCCTAGATTGTTTCCAGCTCCAGGGCTTCCCACTTCTTCCCCAGACCTCTTCTTTAGGCCACCCCTTCCCTCACTTCCCCTGCCTCCCAGCCCTTGCCTACAGTCCTTTTCTTCTATACTTTTCTTTGTCTATTCTCTCCCTTTTTCTTCAGCCAAAACTTTGTATTTTGTAATGTCTTTGTAGAAAGCTATCCTGTAGAGACCAGATGGACAAACTAGCAATAAGCTTTAATGACTGATAGAGTATAACCAAATTTGTACCTTTCAGGGGTTCACCTGGGCTGGAGCACTATCTTTCAATGTACCATTTGTCTGGCAAATTTCCTCCATTGTGGGGCCTTCTTGGTGCAGCGGGGAGTTTGATCCCCAGCCAGGGAGTGAGCCCACATGGCACAGCAAAGATCTCCCCTCAGCAGTGTATTTCAGCTGATCTGTCTGTTCTGCTCCCCACTCTGTCTCTGGTGACTCCTCTCACCTCTTGCAGTCTGGCCTGTACCCCAGCTCTTGTATGCATAAATCTTTAAAAAAAAATTTCCTCCGTTGCACTGCAACCATAAACAACTGTAATATCCTGAATGCTGAGTCTAGTGGTTTCTATGCAGGGGAGTTACTCTGTGCCTCATTTTGCTTCAGGTCTATTCGGGGAGGATGGAGTGAATGTGATGGGATGTGGGTGCAGTTGGCGCAAAAACCTGCCTTGCTCAGGCTAATCCCCTCTAACTTAGGCTGGTCACAAAGACCAGGTTTTCTTCAGTTTCAGAGCAAGGCTCTCGTCTTGGCATTCTCATTCTTTAAGTTGGGAAAGAAGCAAGCTGCACTAGTGCCCTAGTGGAGCTCTGTATATTGAGCCTCCATAGAGATCCAGCCCACTCTCCTCTCCTGCCCCTCTTCCACTTGGCCTCTGCAGGTCCTGGTTTCTAGCCATTTACCAACCAGCTGAGGGCAGGTGAGGATGTGCTTGTATGACAGTGGGCAGGGGCAGGAAGCCCTTGACATACTCTCGGGAGGCCAAGATGTCAATTGAGGCACCAAGCAGGGACTAAAGACAATAAATAGTTAAAAGTCAGATGCCTTTTATTTTCTTAAACAGGAAAAATAAAATATTAGAAGAAAAATGAGACTTAAAATCGAACATAAAACACTGGGCCTGGATTCCAGTCCCGACGACACACAGATAAGCACTCATTTCCTGCTCCAGGCCTTAATTCCCCACCTGCACAGAGGCTGGAGCACCCTACCCCCCACAGAGCCCCCCATAAGGTGTCTTTGTGCACTGAAAAACTGTGGCTCTGATGCTTTGCTTTGCAGGCTGAGCAGACTAAGATGTAGCTTTGATCTGAACAAACTGGATCTGATCCTGGAACTGCCCTCCTCCCACTACCGCTTCCATGGATTCTAGACTTTCATTTTTGCTGGAGTAATATTTTTCTAGTGTTTATTTTTAAAAGGTCTGCATCTGTGGTGACTGTCTCCCATTTGGAAAATTAACTGCTTGCAGATGTTGCGTGTGGCACAGCGTTCTCCCAGGCAATGAAACCACTGGGGTTTGGATATCATTTCAAAAGAAAGAGGAGAGAAGAAAAGTTGTATGTCTCTGATGTAGGTGGCAAAGCTTCTTGACCTTCTATAAAATTCCTGAGTGAGATTTGCTTTCAGAAATTGAAGTGTGGAGAATTTCTTACTAGGTAGCTGATTGGGAGTCCAAGTGTTAAAAAGCCCTCATTGAAATGGTCATTTTTGGGATATTGTGACAGTGGCTGCAAGGGGCTAGGACACTGGCTGCCTCATGGGGGAGGGGGTGCTAACTCTCCCCCTGCACACACAGCATGGGGTTCAGCTCTCACCCACCCAAACAGCTATGGTAGCCCCTCCCAGTCCAGACAGTGACTTCCCATTAGGTTCAGGGTGGTGGAGTTTAGGTAATGTTATCCCAGTTCAGTGCAAAAGCCAGCAGATCCTTCCAACTCTGGGGTCCTAGGTGCACTCATCCACCGTACCTGTTCTCCCCACATCCTCCTTGAACTCTGTCTTCCTTGGAACTTCCTCCTTGAGGCCTCTATCACCAGGCATCATCCCAGCTCTTCCTCCGCACCCAACAGACCAGTCCAGGCCTAAAAAGAATCTCATGAAATCCTGAGGGACACCCATACAAAACTCAATTCTGTTTTCTTATTCACTGGCCACCTCTACTGCACAACCCCTCAGCAGTTTCCAAATCCAGGCTCAAGGCTGGAAACAAGGGAGAAGGGATCACAGCCAACTCTGTATGCAAGTGCTTGTGTGTGTGTGTGTGTTTTATGCACACATGGTGGCATTTGTGGCAGTGAGGAGTGGATGAGGAGCAACTCCCTTCCCCAGCTGGTTCTCTTCCTGGCCAGACACATCTTTCTTACTTGGATTTGGAACAGCATCCTTTCCTTCTCTCAGTTCAGTGATTTATCTGATCTGTGTTTCTTCCTACTGCCAGGCAGAGTCCTCCTGCTTTTGCCAGGTGAGAGTGACTAAGAATAAATGAAATTTTGAACAGAAGAGAATGCTTGAGACTACCTCTAAATTATAATGAATCTAATCATATTAAATATGAGAAGACTGAGGTCCAATCTATATGTTCTGTTTGAAAGGCAATTTCATGCTGATTCCAAATCAGTAGATGAAAATGTTGCAGTAGTATTATTTTGCATTTTGGGTAAGATTTTCTTTATGGAAGAGATACCTCAAACTGACAGGGGGTGCATGTATATATTCCCTTAGGCATTGGATGTGTGTTTAGAAGATGGGGATTTAAAAAGATAGAATTCAAATAGTTATAATTACTTAAAAGTGTTAAATTGACAAGAAGTCACATTGCTAGTTCAAAATCCTCTAATATAAATATGGGATGCAAGGTAAATTTGTGATTAGGTATAGTATTTACTCTTGAAATATGATACCTATTTAAAAAGAAAGCATGCACAAACAGCAATTCAGTAGGAAGTATTGACAAGTCATACTTAAAATCATTTTCTACATCTACAATAAAGAGAAACCTAATTAGTTCTTTTTCATAGACACAACATGAAAATTTACCAGTTGTCACTGTCATTTGAAGGAGCAATGTCTGGAACTAAGTCGGGGAGACAGAGAGATGGAGGATGAAAAAGCCACTGGTAGACAACGAGGCCGTATGCATTAGGGCTCCTGCTCATTCTGATGAACGCAGGGGAAACCTTAGCCTAAGACAAAGCTCCTGGCTGTTCAGGGTTTGGATGTTAGCATATTGGAGAGCATGTCTTTAGCTAGTGTCCCTTCATAAAATTTCAAACAAAAGAGCCTCCTGTAGGGTTAAATATGGGACAAAATGAAGAAATTAATGGTTGCATGCCAGGTGATCACACAATGAGAGTCTTTTCTTGCTATGCAAGTATTCTGGAGACTTTGAAGGATTGCCTGGGTTGACAGTCATTGTGACGTTGATGGGAACAATGGTCAGGCTGAGCTGAATTTTCACATGCCCAGCACGTCTCAGGATCAGGCACATGCAGTCCCTATTTCTTTGGTTACCATCTGTTTTCTCATTTATTTGTACTTGGTCCACATCCTGCTAAAAACAACTGGTTTGAATGATTTTTATTTCGCTAAGTGGATGAGACTGACCAATTTGGTATCTTGTGGAGCCAGAGCTCAGCACTGGGGACTCATGGGTTGTTGCGGGGACAAGGGAGCCTGGTATTTGAGGTGGACCTGTAAGGATGTGCTCTTGGTGGTTTCAGTGTAGGATTGGCAAAAATAGCCAAGCAAATCACACTAGAAGGACATACAAGAAACAAAGGTTTAGGCATAGATCCCAAAAGGCCATGGGTTGTTAAATGTGATGTATATTAGCCTCATACTGACAGGCAGTGACTGCAGAGGGTAGCGGCCAAGAGAGAAAGCAGATGAAGGGGTGGGGGGAGAAGGTCTGGTGGTCTGGGCCCCTTGAGTGTCAGCCTATGGGGGCATCCAGACATTGTAGGACCACAACAGAAACAGGATCCCAGCTAACTCAGGGTAGTTTCACTCCCGACGACAATGTGTGGGTTTCCTACCACACACCTACACAACTAATTCTCTAACACTGGCTGACTGTCCTACAACCCAAGTCAATTCTGCTATCCACCTGAACATAGGGTCAGATCCCACATGTTAAAGGCTCAGACTTACAAGGCTGCCTTTCTCCCCACAAATCACAAGTCCTGCTCATTACCTGATTCTTACTGACTGGTGACATGGGAGGGTCTAACAGCCTCCTCCTTGGGTTTGATTAATTTGCTAGAGAGGCTCACAGAACTCAGAAAACATTTTACTTACTAGATTAACAGTTTAATTATTTATTTATGTATGCCAGAGTTGGGCTGTGGGCCAGAGGTACAGGGGCTGAGAAGATTCACCAGAGACAGAGTGGAGAGCAGAACAAGCAGATCTACTGAAATACACTGCTGAGGGGAGCAGTGGGTGAGGCAGGAGAGGTCTGCTGCACCATGTGGGTCACCTCCCTGGCTTGGAATTGAATTCATGCCACAGTGGCTGAGGATAGCTTCAGAGTGCTGAGCTTCATAGTGCTTCTAGGGAGGCCCCTGGAAGCCTCATTTTATAGACAGGATTGATTAAATCATGTGACCGCTTAACTCTCAGCCCCTTTCACCGCCTTAGATTCAAGGAAGTTGGACTGAAAGTTTCAACTCTTTAATGATTAGCTTGGTTCACATGGCAACCAGCTTCCATTTTTCATTGCTTTCCAAAAGTTTTAACCAAGTATGGTTGGAAGAAGTTTGTTGTGAATATCAAGTCATTTTCATGGCTCTTATCATTTAGGAAGGTTTTAGGAATTCTGTGACAGAAACTGTGAAAGAGACCAAATATATACTTTTTATAAAAACTACATTATCCCACTCAAGTTCCTGCATTTGCAAATGTGACATTTTATTTGCACGGCAAGTTTAACAGAGTCTAGATTTTGGCAGTGGCTTGAAGCTGGCTTTTACGATTGCTACCATTCTGAGACAAGTTGGTCCCCAAACATGTGCTAATTACAAATGATTGACTTTATTATGTAGATTAAAAATGTTTAACTCTGCTCCCCCAATAAATTTGTTTGGAGAACTACCTGTGATACATAGATCATGTCTTATACCTGAAGAAAAAGATATAGTGCTTTTATTAGTGTAAAGCGATTTTGTTTCCAAACATGACCAAATGTTCAATAATGAAAAGAATAGCTAGGGAATGCCAGGTACTTTACACATATCATTGCATATAGGACCCACAACAATGCTGTGAGGTTGATATTATTATTCCTAAATTACAGAGGAGAAAATTAGGGGTCAGAAAGGATAAGTAACCTGACTTCATGCCATACAGCTTGTCTTGAGCTGAGATGCCAACCTGGGACTCGAGTTTCAGCAATCATCCTCTGCTGTCCTGCTCCCAGATATTGAGAAAACACAATGTGGGCTGGAAGAGTTGTCATACTGCTGGCAGGCCCTCATGTTATTCTGTGTGTATCACTTGGGTTGGTTCCACTAGGCAGAAATGCAGAACCTTGGTGTAGTGATGATATCTTGAGTGAATTTTGAATATACTCCAGGCAAAGTAACTAGGGCAGAAGGAATCAGAGGTCAGGCCAGGATTTTTGGCTGGATCCACAGACTGCTAGGAGTGGTGTCTTGAAGAATGCTGTGCTAGGGGTGCAGGGATGGAGCCAGGGAAGGAGGTCTCTGGTACAAAGTAAAGAGGTGCCTTTTTCATGGGGAGGTGGGACAGGTGCTTGGACAGGACTTAAGACCCCTGGACTCCAGAAACATATATTGACAGCATTGTGAAACAGGCAAAATTTTATTTAAGAAAAGACAGGGGCCTCCCTGGTGGTGCAGTGGGTTAAGCAACACACTATGAAGCAGACCGCAGCCACTGCAGCATGAGTTCGATCCCTGCCGCCAGCCAGGGAGGGGACCCACATGGTGCAGCAGACCTCTCCTGCCTTGCCCGCTGCTGCCCTCGGCAGTGTGTTTTGGTCAGTCTGCCTGTTCTGCTCCCCACTCTGTCTGGTGAATCCTCTCACCTCCCTGGACTCTGGCCTGTACCTCAGCTCTTGTGTGCATAAATAAATAAATCTTTAAAAAAAAAAAAAGAAAAGACAGTAAGAACGGGACTGTAAGAGCTCCAGGATATTACAGACACACAGAAAGATGCGACTTAGTGCATGTGGCCCTTAGAGTTGGTGTGAATGACCTGTAACTCCAGACTTTCTCTGTTTAACACCAGGCAGCCTCCATCCAATGCTTCTCCAAGCATATGGAGTGGAACATACCACTTGGATTGAAAGGTGGCTGTGTTCTGATGGGAGGAAAGTTTGGAGGCTATGCTTCCACCCATATCAAAAAAGGACACTGCTTTAAAGCAAGATGGATTTAGTGACAGAAACCACTAGGTAGGGAAAAACTGATTAGCCTGTGAGAGTACTCATCTTGGATAGCATAAACACTATGGATTCTTACAAATATCATTTTCCACAAGTACTGACTAGACATTGGTTTGCTTCTCTTTGATCTCCAATTTCTGGTGCTGGAGGTATTCAGGAATTATGATTTTGATATTTGTAATAATTACAAGTATCCAGTGACTGAGAGACATTTGTGGCAGTATCCATCTTATACTTATGTGCGGCCTATAACCTCTCTTTATATTAGCAGGCAATCAGGTAGAATTACATTGCTTTATGGCAATTTAAAAACAAAAGATGCTTTGTTTTTATACAACCATTAAATATAATCAAGCTAATTTTTCTGAAAATCAAAAAGTCTAGGAACCCACACTGGGGTAGAAAATTTAGGAAATAAATTTGGGGTTGAATTGAGAATTCTTTCATATAGGAAGGTGTAAACCCAGAGCTTCTTTCCGCCAAGATGGCAGATCTCAAACTTGATTGCCCATTGGAACCATCTGGGAAGATCTGTGAGTGTTGATGCCCAGCTCCACTCTGATTTGGTGCTCAGGCTGAGGTCCCAGCATCAGTATTTTGTATAAAACCTCCCAGGTGATTCTAATGTGCAGTTGAGTTAAGGTGCTATCAGTATCTCGACTAGCAAACAACATCGTGAAAGAGCTTTGCAACCAGGTCATGCTGTGGTCACATTCTGGCTCTGTTTTGTCAGGCCTGATTCAAGCTTGTTTGGACAAGGCTGGAATAATAGGCTGTCATATTGGAGAAACAGCCGCTGGGCCTCAGGTGCATTCATCCAATCAATGACATCGCATTTCTTTAATATTTTAGGAACTGGAGATACTTAAATGAATAAAGCATTCATTCCAAAATGAGATACAGATGTACAAACAAAATCAATAAAGTATTACAAATATGGTGGCAAAGACATATATTGAGTAGAAGAGGGAGGAAGGATAGCTAAGAGGGATTTAAATTGAGTCTTGAAAAACATAGAGTTATCAGGGTACAGTGGGGTTGAAGATCAGAAAGTTTGTGGAGACTTCTTGAATTGGGTAGGTTGGGAACCCCAGACTTTTTGAATTGGGTAGGTTGGTGTAGGGTCAGATTCTTTCCACCCTCCCACCACTGGTATAATGATGGACACCTGTGGTGCTGCGTGCATGCCTACGTGGGCATGTGCAAGTAGGCACACCTGAGTTTGGACATGGGCTTATATGGGCGGCATCAGAAGGATGCCAGCAGTGAGAAGACCAATCAGCAGCAAGAAGACCAATCAGCAGCAGCAAGTGCCAATCAACGTGAGCAGTAAGACCAACAAGCAGCAGCAAGAACAAGGAGTAGTAGTGAGAGGGTGAGATGCACCGGGGGCTGGGTGGCCTGCCAGCCTCCCAGCCCCCCGGCACCCATGCCTGCCATGTACCTGGCCACCTCTGACAGTAAAAAGCATAAAAGCCACTGAGGGCTCCAAGATTCCTTCCTTTACCCCTGCCTGCTAAGAACCATTCAGAACTTGCTCAGTGCTCCTTTCCTGCTGTTACAGTTGGGAATCCCAGGTATATGAAGACTTGAGGGGCAGATAGAGTAGGGGTAAAAGGATGTGGGACAACATTGTTAGGATCATAGGTTAACCCCTCTGTTCTAGAACCAAACACTACATGCATTTCTGAGCCATATCTTAGAGAGTCTTCAAATAGGCCTTTCTAAGGGTTTGATGGGAAGAGAAGGGGATCTGTTTACACTTTTTAACTTCTGTTTGTATTTTTCCTGAGATTTTTCTGCTGAAAAGCAAATGATTGAACCATTCTCTCAGCAGCTTCTCCTACAATCACCTTCCTGGATTTCTGCAGGCAGGCAGTTTACCTCATCCTTTCAGAATCTTCTGG
The DNA here is from genome assembly GCA_019455555.1 of Galemys pyrenaicus. Classification (NCBI taxonomy): domain Eukaryota; kingdom Metazoa; phylum Chordata; class Mammalia; order Eulipotyphla; family Talpidae; genus Galemys; species Galemys pyrenaicus. Next base: position 15,003,323 of record JAGFMF010012281.1, read on the forward strand.
TGAAGAAAGATTACTGCCCATGATATAACCTCAAAGGCACCAAATAAAGGAACCATTTGAGACATCAGTTTAGGGAACTCCTTCAATGATTAATCAAACAACCATCAATCTGCCTTCTGGTTTTGTATCTTAAACACATTTCTCTTAGTAGTAAAGCATAGTGTTGGAAAGGTTATTTTGGACCATTTTATGATGTTTTGAATTCTAATACATAGTGGAGTAGAGAAACTGGAGTCAAGGCAAAATTCCTCTAATGATTGATCTTGCTTCTATCCCCATGAAGCGGTCAAAGAATGAAACTCTTGAACGAGGGTTCCAGAAAAGCAAGCAAAGAGAGTATGTAAGAAATACTGAATGCTACTTTAGAATGTTTAAAATAAGCAGCTCTATTCAGCTATACTCATGCTCATTTTCAAATGTCTCATTAGTTAGAAGAACAGCTGATTTAGCTGGTGGAAGCAATTAGAATGCTGATTCCCTCTAAGCATTGCAGTCACCGAAACCTGTTCACTTTGTTAGGCAATATTTTCATTTTCATTAAATAAAAATGTTTTATTTTCGTTATAACTTCACTTTTGACCCATGAATTATTTTGTATAAATTGTATAATTTCCAAATACTTGGAATGGGAAGGGGTACAGGGAAAAAACAGGTCAACCTCAATCAAAGAATGTAGTAGGAGAATGTGAAAATGCTGTGAAATCCAGCTGTATTTCATTTGATGGGGCAGTGCATCCTTGGGGATTTCCTGAATATTTGTACTTGATCCATGTTTTAAGTCCTATTATTTTTTATAGTGGTACACAGCGAGCAGAGCAATGTTTGTAAAACAATAATTTGCAAAGTTTCTTCCATGATACGCTATTTTGTTTAGTAATCCCAAAGCTACCTTTCCCAAGGATGGGAAAATGATGCCCAATCCAGAGAAATTAAGGAATTTTTACCTAGTGCCCCTACTAGTAAGTGCTAAAACTGGATGCTACATTCAAGCCTTTGAACTCAATTTTCTAAGTCCAATATTATTTTTAATTGCTATGCTGCTGCTCTTGAACTTGCTTTGTCAGGCTGTGTAGTAGGGGACATATTACTCTAGAAAGTCTTGAGAAGCCATAGACAGAGAACCGTAGCTGTACTCAAGTATAGCAAGTAGCAGTCATGAGGACAGGGAATCCATCCAACTGATAAATGACTAGATCTGCTGGAAGAACAAAGGAGGTGCCCAGGGAGTGGACCTTGATTAGGTGAAGAGACTCTAAGTGTCAAATAGGCATTTGTGTGCCTCAGCCCCGTACCTGGGGTCAGGTGTAGTGGCGTAGACAGCTGTAGTCACAGGGAAGCACATCGGTCTCTTGACAGCAACCATTCAGCAGGAGTTCCCAATATGCAAAGTGGTCTAGCTTTATTTTTCTGAGCCATTCCAGGAGGTGAAAAGCCCTAGTTGGTGATAAAAAGGAAAAGGGGAAGTGAGAAGGGCCTGTCTGCCAGGAGTCCAGCTCAGGCTGAACAAAGGTGATCTGAGACATCTGATAGGAAACCCATCGTAGTGGTCATCCCATGCATTTAGAGACGCTGCCTAGGTCCAAAATTTTGGCTCTGATAATTGGGTGTTGAGAAGTATAAGAAATCAGCAGGTGCAGCGAATGGCCTGGTACAAATCCCTGAAGCACCACTTCTTGTTTTATGACCTTAGGCAAGTTCATTAGCCTCTCTTGGCCCTGTTGTCTCATTTGTAGAGTAGGGATAATAGTACCACCTGGTGAGTAGTACCTGGCAGAGGTGCTAGATTATATGTTACTTGAAAGGTGGGAGTTTCCATCACCAGTGACTAGTACAGTAGGAGACAGCACAGGTGCTTCACAACAAATGGTTGCTGACTACAAATGACAATAGGGAAGGAATAGATGTTGAGTCTTCAGTCAGACAAACCCAAAGTCATATCCTAGCCTTACTATTTACTGATCAAGTTCCTTGCATAATTTTCTCCACCTCATTTTTCTTGACTGTAATTAGAGAGCCTGCCACCTGGGTTGTGACGATTAAGGGAAGAGATGCAGCATGGTAAGCATGGAGCTGCAATGACTATAAGTTGGCCTGGGGGAGAGCCCCCTAATATTGGATAAGTCACCTACGTTCAACCTTCCTGGGCCTTGTTTTCTCTTGTCGCATACAGTGATGCACCACTGGATTAGAACCATCTTATAATTCTGATGTGGTGAAGCACTAACTGAATATAAAGAATTATTATACTCTGACCCCCTGTTGCCACAATCACCTGAGTTCTCCCGGGATTCAGTATCCTTCAGAAGGAACCTTTAGGGTTCCATTTCCTTTCCTTTCAGGTATGTTTCTTTTTGTGAGCCTCTGCTGCCCCCTTGTGGGTCTTATCACCATGTTGCACAACATTTTCCTGGATGAGCTTATTAAGCAACTTGGCTCAGAGCCCCTAGTTTAGCTGTAACTTTCTGTTGATTTCTCCTGGATCACTCCAACCACAGGTATCTGCAGCTGCAGAGCTGGTTGGGGTGGGAGGTCATAGTCTATCTGGGTGACAGCTATGGAAGGCTGGCCCTTGGTAGTGGTAGTTCTCAAAATGTGATCCCTGAACCAAAAGATCAGCATCCCCTGGGCATTTGTTAGGAAGACAGAGTCTCAGTCCCTGATCCGACCTTGTGGACTAGAAACTCTGATTCTAGGGCCCAGAGTCTATTCTTGAACAATACCTACAGGCTGATGGGTGCTGACGTTTGAGAATCCATTCTGGGAACTCCAGGCCATCAGAACAGGAAGGGAGGGGATCAGAGAAGTTGGGAAGGGTGGTGACTTGAGAGGAATTACGCCAGCTACATGTTCCAGGAAACCTGACATAGCAGTGTCTTAGACACAGAAGGGTTTATTTTCTCACATCAAAGGAGTCTGGAGCCAGGCGGTTTGAGGATCATGGTCCCCAAGGGTCAGACTTTTATGTCTACCCTATTGTCCTGGCTCGTGACTGTCATCCTCAGTGAAGGTCACCTCACGTCCAGAAAGCTAGACTGGGAAAGGAGGTGAGGAATGGGGGTAGGAAAAGAGGATAAAGGCAAAAGGGTGAGGGAATGGGGGCCGACCCTGCTGTTCTTCCCCGGAAGCACCACACAGAACTTTTCACTACATTCCATTGGCCAGAAATCAGCTGTAAAGGAGTATGTAAAATGTAGTTTTCTTATGAAGGCAGAAATGTAATCTTCTTTTTCCCTGATGAAAATTAGAGTTCTGACACTAAGAGGACTGGCTAGCGGGGTGAGCAGATAATAACCTAGGCCCTGTGTAAGACTGGCCTGCCTATGTCTAGGAGCTTCAGGGGTTGGGGAAGGAGTACTTTATAAGGGCTGAGACTAGGTGACAGCCTAAAGCAATAGCATCCAGATGATGTCCTGCCACTTAATTCTGTTTCTAGGCTTAATGGCGGGAGGAAGAGGGGTTCCCATGCTAAGCTCCAGAAGTGACTCTGTTCGCCGCTAGAGCGAGGGAATGCAGGGCTTTTTCCTGACTCCCTTCTCCTGCTCCTCATTTCCAGATGCTGGGCACACTATGTTTGCATGACCCCCTTCCTATTGTTTATGCTTCCTGGATCCCCACTCCACCCTCCTCTATTTTTACTTAACAAAGGAAGAAGCTGGGCCTCCCTGGTAGCGCAAGGGGTTGAGCCTGCATGTGGGGCTTCTGCAACCACTGCAGCACAAGTTCAATCCCCAGCCAGGGAGGGGTCCTACATGGTGCAGCAGATCTCTCCTGCCTCACCTGCTGCTCCCTTCAGCAGTGTATTTTGGTCAATCCACCTGTTCTGCTCCCCACTCTGTCCCTGGTGAATCCTCTCACCGCCCCGTGACTCTGCCTGAATCTCTAGCTCTTATATGCATAAGTAAATATAATCTTTAAAAAAAAACAAAGGAAGAAACTGAGGCTCGGGAAGGTGGGCAGGTGTAGAGTAAATGAAGATGATCAGGCTTTTTATGCCATTGGTCTCTATGACTCCATCACCTGCAGCCTTGATCGCGTTAATTAGCAGGTGCTGGGTGTGGGGCACGTGGGCCTGATTACAGACACCTGAGCATGCGTGTTGTGCGCATGTGCAAGTGTGCACACCTGCGCCTAGGAGAGCGGTGATAAAAGGCTGGCGTCACCGTGGGGAGGGGGCTCAAGTTGCTGTCTCTGCTGGCTTGTTTGCCCTGCTTACTATTAAAACTTGTGAAGACGATGCCAAGAACTCCGAAATTCTCTTTCAAATCACGGGTGAACCCACCCAGCCTGGGATGCTTGCACAACAGCAGGTAAGCAACTTTCCCGACTGTACAGCACCATTGCAGACTGAATGTCTAGGTTCCCTCTGTCATGGCTGGCTGGCCATGACCTCCTCACGCTCCTATGTGCCAGATCTCTGGAGAGCTGGGCTGGGAAACTTGCCAGGGTTTTGTGGGTGCTTTAATGAAATAAGGGTGCATCTTACAAAAGGACAGTCTTTTTTGGGTGTGTTTGGCTTATAGGTAACTAAGTTCTTCGGGGGTAAAGTGGATGAGTAGGTACCAGGATGGGGTAGGTACAAGGGCAGGGTGCTGAGAACCCCATGCTTTGGGAAGGGGACTGTTTGAGAGAGATCCTCTCTGACTCTAACACTGCTGAAAGGGAAGGTCATCAGTCATTTCTATCTCCCCATGGGAAGCTTTCCAGAGCACGGGATTTGTGGTTTGGAGAAATTTAGAGCCAGGTGGAAACGTTTGACTGGAAGGATTTCATTGCATGGTGGCCTGAGTTTGAGCAAAGCCTTAAGGAGATGCAACAGAATTTGACTTAAAAAATGAGAATGTATGACAATAGGGGTATGGTTACATGAATTCAGGAATGAAGGACTGTTGTTAAAAATAAATAGGGATACAGACATATTCAAGATCTCTGAGATGTACTATTAACTGAAGAAAACATCATAGAATAAAAGTAGAAATACTTATGGAAGGTATTTTAATAGAAAAAACAATGAAACTCCAACTTGCTTCCAAGTGTGTGAAACTGTACCAAGAAGGTGCTTTAGGATGCCAGCAAGCTGGTGATTGCTCTGAGCCTCACAAGGTTGCTGTGAGCATTAAATAATAAGTAAATGTGCTTTGCAAAAGTTAAAGTGGGAGACCAATGGAAAGTAGCGGGTATGAAACCAATTACATTCTTGCCCTTGCTGTCAACTTGAAATTGGAACAAGAAAGGAAAGCACTATTCTAAGCACTTTTTATACATTACTGTGTGCACTACAACCTTATGAAATAGATATATTTAAGTTGACTATTGAGGACTATAAGTTTAAACTGAGATTTAAACCTGCAAGCATGAAGATGAGAAGCTTATTCTAAATCGTGCTGATTATTATGTTTGCACCGGGTACAGGAATATCAGTGGCTCACATTTTCTGGGCACTTGGTATGTGCAAGGTATTTTTATAAGTGAAATACAAGTATAAGTCTAACCACATAGTTTCTGCAGGAGTACTATTATCTCCATTTTACCGGTGAAAAAAGCCCTGCAGTCTTTAAATAACTTGTCCTTGCAAAGATGTAAGATGCCCTCTGGCATCCAGTGTTGAACTAACAAGTAAAAACTTGCCAAGGTGACCTGCATAGAATTGCAAAGATGCTTAGAGGACCAGTCCCCATAGGGGGAAGGTGTGGCATTATGTGTAGGATCTTGTGAGGTGGAGAAAGGCGCGCTTAGACTTGGGACAGCTGCACTTGCAAAGCAGGTCCTGGAATGAACTGAGCAAGGGCCCAATCTAACGTTCTAAGAACCGCGACCCACGCCAACTGCAGCGTTTGTTTGGCTAAACAAACGCAGCTGCCTCAATTGCCGCCCCGGACCTTTCTGGAGATCCTCAATCTGCAGAAGCATCAACCCATACAGGGCGGGGGTGGGGCCAGTGCCAGGCTCAGGCTCCGCTCTGGTCACGTGGAACCCCAGCCTCGCCCCGGACCAGGTGACCCACAAGTATCAAACTACGCTGGGGATAGGCTGAAATAGTAAGGTCCGCCTCGAAAGGGAGAGCGATGATTGGCGGAAGCGGTAACGCATAAAGAGGACTAGTGGGATAGGTCGCTGTCTTCTTGGCTGTAGGAGGGGTGGCCAGAGACGCCTCAACTAGATAATTTTTCAGGTGAAAGTGTCCGGAGCCCTTTTTGCTACTACAGACTCTCACGGAGACCTGTCACATGCGCATCACCTTGCATCTTTGGAAACCAGAGGTTCCTTAAAAGAATGATCCAGTCAGGTTACACGCCTGTTCCCGCGAAGAGCGCTTCCCGCCAGAAGAAGTTTCTGATTGGCTGCTGTGGGAAGGGGACGGGCCAAGAGGAGCCGGCGTTGTGATGAGAGTGTGCCCGGCTTGTCTGGTGTTTTGCTGGCCCAGGGCGATGTGCCCCCACGTGGTTGTGTGGGTAAACCCTGGTGCTGTTGCGTGGGTCCGCTCCTCGCTGCCTTGGCTGCTGGGACTGGAACATTTCAACCTAGAAAGGCCGAAATTCGAATAGGAGTCAGCCAGGCTGGATGGGAGCGTAGCTCTCTTGGGGCCGACTGCCTGTGGTAGGTTCCAGTTTACACTTAACTCAGTTTGATTTTCTACCCCACTGCCTGGGCCTCATCTCTAAAATGGGAATACTAATAATACCGACCGTCAGAAGGTTGCGGTGAAATTTCAGCGAATTAATATGCATAAGGTTTTCATAGTGCTAGGCACATAATAGGTGCATAATAAATGATGACTAGTGGAGGACGGAAACTGGTTAAGAATGAGTGCTCTGGAGTTTAAAAGACCAGCTGTTGATTCTGGGATTAGACTTCTTTCAGATTCCTTACAGTAAAGGAGAGCAACAGTAGCTCTCAATTGTGAACTAATTGAGAATAATACTGGTTAAAAAAAATACCCAATTAACAATCAGCAAATGTTAGCGCCTATTATTATCATTAATTTAATTACTATTTCACTTCTTCCTCTCCCAAGCAAAATAACACTTCCACCCAAGCTGGCCTCTCTAAAAGAGGAACAGTAGTTTAAGTTACTTGGAATTAGAGTCCGCAAATCTATGACATTCACAAGCTCAGACTTGGAAAAGCTCTCGTCACAGTCCTGCCCACCATTTCATCACTCCTTTAGGTCCTTTCTTCTTAAGCCCCAGTTGGTACTGAGAAGAGCATAACATTCATTCTTTGGTACAGAACAAGTTTTATGGGTGTATCTTGATTCTGGTGTTGAACGAAGGCAAGGCACACAGAATGACATGGCCTGATGGGGTGAGATAGAGTGTAAGGGTCTGAAAGGGAAGGACCCAAGTCTGTGTTTGCTATGGATTGAGGCTACTATAGGAACAATGATAGTAAAGTGTAGTGCTGGTTGGATGCAGGGCAACCTGAGGTCCTGTGAGTGGTGGTAAGAACTGGACTCAGCTTTGAATTCTGGCTGTAACTTAAACACTATGGTTGTTTGACACCAGACACATCAGTGATATTTTCTGGAAATCAGTTTTCTTGTTAGTAAAATGAAAACAGAATAAGATTTTCTTACATGATTTCTGGCACATAATAAGCACTCTATAAATATAGTTATTGTTAGTTCTTCCTCAAACATATGTTGAGGAGTATAAAAAAGTGCAATCTGTTAAGTTGTTACAAGAATCCTGGGTAGGCGCTTGCTGGTGACTCAAGGGGTTAAGGCACAGCACTTTGAAGCTATCTGCAGTCACTGCAGCATAAGTTTGATCCCCAGCTAGGAAGTTGACCCACATGGTGTAGCCAAACTCTCCAGTCTTGCCTGCTGCTCCCCTCGGCGGTGTATTTCAGTAGATCTGCCTGTCCTGCTCCCCATTCTGTCTCTGGTGAATCCTCTTACCTCTCCGCACCTCTGGCCTACATACACCCCAGCTCTTGTATGCATAAAAAAGTCTTAAAAAAAAAAGAATAGTGGGTACCTAGAATTACCAAATGAATAGTTGGGAGTGTGGCAAGGTTTGTCTACCTTTCCTTTCTTTTTTCACTTTCTCATGGTTATCTCCTTTTATGTCCTTGTGAAAAGCCTGTCTACCTGGGAAAGTCACACAGATGACCTTAATGAAGTCTTCATAATTCCTTGGATCCTTCCCTGCCCTATTCCAAATCTGATGACATCCTATTATCTGCCCCCCACAAACTCCCTTCCCTGCTGGCCAGTAAGATAGATCTCTAGCTTGAGTTCCACCCTTCGCATATGGTGATCTCCGTGTATCTTGGCAATCTCAGGATTCTGGGGTGCTTTTTGGAATGAATGACTTAGTAATTGGAAATCCAAGCATTGGGTGGTACTGTTGAGAGCTCAAATGGTGAGGGTGATTGGGTTAGGGTAGTGGATCTCTCTAATCAACAACTTTTTTTTGATGCTGTTGTAATCTGCTCACTTTAGAAGCTATATGTCTCCTATTCTGAAGATGTATGTGGAGTAACTTGGTTAAAAATGGAAAGAGGCTCAGCTTTGTTGCCATTTTATTTTGTGATGGTTTCAGAGGCAGAAAATCTGGCACTTTTGTTTTGGGAAGATGTATATTTGAATCTAGTCTTTTACTCTGTGATCTTAGATGAGCTGCTAATCTAAAGTTTTCTTATCTATAAAATGGGGATAATTGGAATACTATTTGGCAGTAAAAAGAAATTAATTACTGATAAATGCAATAACATTGGTACTTCTCAATAATTATACTGGGTGTAAGATGAGTACATACTATTTGATCCCATTCACATAAAATTCTAGAAAATGAATTCAATAGCATTGGAGACCAGACCAGTGGTTGTATGGGGAGAAACAACTGGAGAGGTGCAAATGAGAGGATTACAAAGGATTACAAAGACACAAGGGAACTCTTGGAGTTGATTGTTTCATAGGAATATATATCAAGACCGATTTTATTTCACATATTAGTTATGTGCAGTTTATTATGCCAGTACCTCATGTTAAAATAGGGTTAATAATATCTATTCATGAATACTTGTGATATTTTAATATAGAAAACATTAAAGCAACAGACATACAGCAAGCAATCAATAAAGGACATTTCTAGTCTCCCTCATTTTCATACAGTTAAAAAACTAAAAGATATAATTTTAGTATCATATATAAATGTGGCAGAGCCTATAAATGGGTATCACACCTTAAGAAATATAGGGTCCAGTTTTTCCTGATCTTTTTGGGATTGTGAGTACACTAGATTGTAAGGATTAAATGAGAAAATTCTAAGGAACTTTGAACAGTACTGGGCATGTAATAAGTACTTCATAAATATATTTTGGTTTTTGACTATTATCATTGCTATGGATTTGACAGATAGCACATAGTAAATGATCAGTAAATATTGGTTGTAAATATTTATTATAAGATTTACTCATATTATCAGGTTGGATGCAAAAACTTGCTGAAATATCAAGGAAGTTGATTTTTAAGTGGTTTCAAACCTTTCCTAAGATTCCTGAAGGGATTGGAATTTGCATTTGTCTGCTGCCAAATTGCTACAGAAATCTTATGTAAGAAATTTAGTGAATGCCTTTTTCAGGAATACCGTAACACATAATGACTGTTATAGATAATATTAAAGGTATCAGTACATTTTCAATGGTCAGTGAGTTCAGATGGAAAATAATGCCCAGTCCTAACAAACTAGTACTAACACTTGGGAGGTGTTTTAGCATTACATAAGAATCTTCTGAGAATCTTTCCAAAATGCACACATGTGAGGCTTACATATAAAGGGTATGCCTCAGTGTTTCTGGGCTCAACCAGGAATATGTATTTTAATATTCACACCCAGTTAATTTTGTTAGTCTGTCGACCATACTTTCAGAAGTCCCCAGCTAAGACATTTGGAACCATGGACAGTTCCTAATACGGCTGGGGTGGGGGGGGGGCCCGGATTTTCAGAACCCAGGATAGCTCCCAGCTCCTTCGGCCCCTTAACACCGTGGAAAATGAACTCAGATTCTCATTTGGGTTTATCGTCAAAGAATAAAAGGCTAGTGTCTCTTAGATTATACTTTGGGTGGGAAATGAGGAGAAGGTACACCCTTCTCTTACTCTATAGTCCATAGGAGAATATATTCTAAATGGGGTCTGGGGGAGCACAGGTAGTCTTGAGAGGATTGAATCCTCCTGAACTTGAATGCAGAATTGTGAGGAAGATATGTACATGTATTTTACTGGATTGGGAAATTAACTTTTTGTTTGAGGTGTAAATATTCTTGGTAAGCTAATTTTTGTACTTTTATGTGCAACGTGTGTACTTTGATAGACATCTTAAAACTTGTGCGACTAGAGAATTAAAAAAAATCCTCTTTGTTCAAGTACCTAATTACTATTTGCATTAGTTTAATTATGGCAACACCAACAAAACAAGCAGGCACACTCTGAAAGTATCGAACTCTGACATCTCAAGTCATGAGTTAAGTGTTGTAACTGAGGTTTACTAAAGTTGGTACAAAATTGGATATATCTCATCTTTGTTATTTGTAAACTTTGTATTACTAAAATGCTGTCTTTTTGACCAGTTAATGTGGGGAATGAGGCTGTATAAATAAGGGAGCTTTTTCACATATATCTTTTTTTCACATTTTTAAAAGACAGGTTTATTAGGAAACAGAAAAAAGAGACACCTGCATAGTCACATGCAGGCTATTGTTTGATCTTTAGATGTTCTTACCCTTGATGATTTTACAAAAACGACAAGTCAGTGGTTATGGAGTGTTGAGTCATCTAATATTTGTGGCAGGTCAAACTATTTTCTATGGACGGAATGATGACCATTAATAACATTTCATTTAAAATACAAGCCAGTTAATAGTAAACAAATAGTAAGCAAACCATTCCACACTCATCATCTGTGGCCTGTCTGATGGTAGTTTATAGTATCGGGGCACAGAGGAAAGCACTCCTACTCCATTTTGGGTTTTTCTAATACTGGGCAAATGAACAAATTAGCATCAGATAGATTAGGAGGGGAAAAAATTTAATAACTTGTATGGAGAATTTATACGGTTGTAATTCTAAAGAGTAATGGAAGTTCTAGGGATATTCACTGTGTTTAGAAACCGGAAGCATCAACAAGGGAGAGGAGGGTTTCACATGATAGACCAAAAGTGGGGAGGAGGTCCCTCAGCTTTACTGAGAATACAAATGAGATTCTTACATAGAGAGCATATGTTCACTGATGAATTTACAACTGGTTGAAATTCCAAGCTACATTCCCCTAGGTCATAAAAGGGGTAGCAGTGGTTGTTTCTTTGAGTAGCAAAAGGGTGGAAGCTTCTCAGCCTCTAGACTGTCATCTTAAATTAATCTGTAGTTTTAGGTGATGGTCATAGACTTCCCAAGGCTTTTAGGTCCTCTATTGACCTTTTGTTTTTATATCAAGGTGACTAGAGTCCTACTCAGGGCACATTGAGGAAAAACCTATCTTGACTCTTTTGGGGAGAGCCAGATATTTTCATATACATAATATATATGTAAGGAGAAAGTCCTGCCAAAGGCATACCTGATTTAAATTATCTTCCTAAAAGTAGTGTTCTTTGACTATGGAAGAGATTCTCTTTAGTTGGTACCAATAAAACATGAACTACTCCACTGGTAGAGAGGAGGAAGCAGAAGTAGTAGTATGCTCATTGGCTTTTCAGGAGACTAATAATGACCTGCTGAGACTTTTTCAGCAAGGACGCAAACCATACCCCGACTCAAGGTTTGTAACCCTGAACCCCCCTCATTCGCCAACTTCCATCCTTTGGGGACCTGGCCTTCTGTTGTAGCTGGTCTTCGGCATAATAGTATGCTCATTGGCTCTTCAGGAGACTAAGAACATGCATTTGGGAGGCAGTTTGTATCCATGACTCTCCCTTTTTTTTCTGTAATAGTGAGATTAACTATTGACTAGAGGCTTTGTAAATCTCAGCATACCTGAACTATCTATGCTAATTTTAGAGTAAAGAATAACCAAAATAGTTTTTCTCCTTGATTTCTGTGACACCACTTCTCATGTTTAATTCCCCACTTCCAATCTCAGTGGGCATGCTCTTTCAAATTTGCAACTGGCTCCATCTTTACTTGACCTCCCAGGCTCTTTTCGCTAGTTCCTTTCTTTAGCTATCCTATCTCCATTGTGGATTTCATTTAGTCCCATAATTTTAATACCATCATGTGATAATGACTCTTAAATGTTAAATCTCCACTCTTGACCTTTCCTTGAGTTGCAGAACCATAACTCAAACGGCTTACTTGATGTCAAACTGCCTCTCTGACTTGGATGTCTAATAGATATTTTAGTGTAATGGACTCCCAACAAAGCTCTCTTCTCTCCCCTATCTCTAATTATTCTCCTAGTTTCTTCCTCTGAAAATGTCAGTATCTCTTCCTAGTTTCTTAAGATAAACACCAGGGAGTCATTCCATTTTTTTCCTCATGTGTCATATCTGGTTAATCAGTTATGTTTCTAAAATATACCCACAATATATATCTTCTATTTTTCGAACCTTCAGGTTAAATAATCAGCATCTCTCATCTGGATTATTTTAATAGTGTTTTAACTATTCTTTCAACTTCCATTTTGCCTCCCTTGATTCTTTCTCCAAACAGCAGACAGTAAATAGTGAATCATTTATTCAGATCATGTCACTTCCTCTTTTTATCCCCATCAATGGCTGCTTCTTGAATTTAGAAGGCATTCAGACTTCTTTCATTCCAATGCCTTTAAAACCGTATTTGATGGGCCTATGTCCATATTGCTGATTCACCTCCTCCATCTGTCTTGCTTTGTCTGCTCAAGCCATATCAACCTTCTTTTAATTCCTTAGATGCACCAAGTTCATCCTCCCTCAGAGCTTTTGCTCATTCTGTTTTTTTTTTTCCCTGATAGGGACTTTCATATTCAAGACCTTCACTTGGGTGGTTCTTTCTTAATATTCACATCTCAAGTCAAATATTATTTTCAGAAATATCATTTACTCATATCAGATATATAATTTTTTTCTCCTTCAGTGACTAAGTTTCATGACCTCCTGCTTCATTTTCTTAGTATTGATTACTAGGTATGAATTTTATATATTGCATATTTAAACAAGCAAAGCAAATGGAAATTTCCTTACTTCTAGTAATACTCAGAGGAAGTAACAAATAAACAGCTTCAAATTTCAGAGACTTAACACAATGAAGTTTTCTTTTACATGTCACAGTCCCATGTAGGGTGGGAGATAACGGTGTGAGGGAGTGTTTGCTCTAGTGCTATTTCCTTCCACTCTGATCTCTTGTGAGTGGTAGAAGACTCTGTCTCTGCTGCCATTAGTCACTGAGATCTTCACCCTACCTCTCAGTCAGATTCATGCCAGTCATCCAGCATCAGTTTTGTTCAGGACAAGTTACCTTTCTTAGTCTCTGACAACTCTCTACACTTGTTGGAATTAGGACAAGCCTTTGGATGTTCTTTCATATCATTCTGTGTTGAGGAGACAGAGGTGGTGGGTGGGGTGAGAGGGATTGGTGGAATGACTCCATTAGATTCTTTCTGCCTGAAGTTTCCAACCTCTGTCCTGCTCTGCTGGGAACACTCCTTGCTACGTGGGATTATGTGAAGTTGTGAAAAAATCTCTGCTCTCAGATTCCTGAACCTGTTTGGGGGGGAGACTCTATCTCCATCAACCAAAGTTTCTTTCTGAGAGGGGCCAGGAGGAAAAGCCTCTGTTCTAGAGACCCTTACCAATAATTTTCTCTCATGCTTTTATCTTCCAATTTTGAAGCTTCTTTCTTCAATTTGGAAAGGTCTTTGATCTCCTGTCTGTGTGGTGAGAAAACTGACTTATCATCTATTCTCTTTCCAAACTGTGTTTATGGATAAACTCTATGCCCCCTTTTCCCAAGCTTTCTCTTCTTGATGTTCAAAGGCAAACTTTTTGAAATTAAACAAACAAAGCATTTCCTCTTCAAACATCTTGATTTTCAATGTTTTCTATGAATTAAAAAGAAGTATACATACACTAAAAGCCACTCAAAACAGTGCAATAGAAGGGACTGTTGTTTCTTAAAGGGCATAGGAAATGTGGGGGTGGAAATAGGGTTGGTAGTAGAAATGAGACCTATGTGAAGGTATTAAATTTTACTTCTCTGCCATATCTTGTGTATGAGCACTAGTCCCTTCAGAAAATAGGTACCATTTGAGTAAAACCTTGATGATCTTTACTTATACATTCTTGGGACCTGGAACAGTGCTGGTACAAAGCTAATATTTGTTAATTAACAACTTGTAGTCATTAACGTTTATTGAATGAATGTAATTTTTTTATTTTTGAGCCTCAGTTTAAGCTAGAACTGCTGTCTTCCAGTTTTCTAGTTCTACATGTTTTAAAATGATTTTATGATTTGAATGGTCATGGCTATCATCTGAGTTGTGTTGATACTTAGGAGCTCCTAGTAGAGCCTTTCTTTAGATTACACTATAGACTGAATCCAAGTCCTTTCCTGAATCATAGTTACCAGTTGCACCTGCATTGCTAAAGCAGACCTTAAGAATGTCCCCCACTCCAGCTTTTTTTTTTAACAAGTAAAAATAACCTTTATTTTCAACTTGTATCAACAAATTTAATAGAAATTTAGTAAATAAAACAATTCCATCATTAACACTACTCTATAATATCAGATACTTAGAGTTCCAAAGGCAACTTTTGCATATATTATTAACAATTTCAGTATCCTTTGTAAAACATATTTTATACTTATGAATTAAAAAGGCTTTAACTAAGATTCTATACTAAGTAAATCTCCACTAAGGAATACACATAGTTAAGTAGTTTTCAAAACTGTTATACTTCAACCACCCGGAAGAGTACCTGAACTATAGTAGGTATTCACTGGGAATGTTGGTTGAGGTAAGTCTTCTACTAAGTAACTGAGTCATCATTGCATTATCAGCTAACTATTAGTATTTATAGCTTTTATATGTAAAAACTTCTTTGATTGTATGATTTAAAAACCTTCCACTATAGGTGATCATTTTGGCCATCCCAGTCTTCCTCTATGTAGCATGGAAGTATGTGTGGTACACTACATAAATGAGTGTATAGAATGTGTTTTCATGTGCACATTAAGGAAGGTTCTTCTAATGATAAGAATGAAAACATAATGAGGTTTTATTATCTCAAAGTAATTCAAGAAGTTAGAACTAAAATATACCGATGCATTATTTTATGCCATATTTCACACTATTTTAACATCTGTAGTTTTAGAAGAGCTTGGTCATGGCAGTTATTATTATTATTATTTAGATTATTTCTGCATACAAGAACTGAGGTACAGGCCATAGTCGCGGGAGGTGAGAGGATCTACCAGAGACAGAGTGGGGAACAGAACAGGCAGATCGACTGAAGTACACTGCTGAGGGGAGTAGTGGGCAAAGCAGGAGAGGTCTGCTGGGCCATGTGGGTCCCCTCCCTGGCCGGAGGCAGGGATCAAACTCGTGCTGCAGTGGCTGTGGTCTGCTTCATAGTGTGTTGCTTTAATGCACTGTGTCACCAGGGAGGCCCCATAGCAGTTATCTTACATAGATTAAATTGGCTAATAAGTGACATATTAAAGGATATAAATGCTTTATAAAAGGGAGAAGCAAAAGAAAAGAATCCCTTTCTTTCCATGAGGTTCCAATTTTGAGGCTAAGATTTCTTTCCCTAGTCTTAGCCAGACCCTGATTTGTGGCTCCACTATTTTTTTTCCAAGCCTGCCTGCTTCAATTGCCTGCACAAACTCCACCTTCCCAAGACAGCCAGGGCTTTCATTTCTCTATCATCTTGGCCAGGCCATTCTCTCAGCCTTTCTTCTATTCTAGGTTCAGCCTAAGTTCTACCTCCTCTCTGATTGCTTACCTGCTCATCAGATTGAACTAATTCTTACTCTCATGGCATGTTGTTTATGCCCCTGGTTAACACATACTTCATTCTGCCTTAGGTTCAAGTGGATCAATGGCATGTGGTTCTCTTACTCAACTGTAAATTTCTGGAGAGGCTTGCTCACTATGCCTACCATTAAGCAGAGGCTCAGTTATTAATGATGCCCTTCAACAAAAACTTAGATGCCTGCCATATCCAACCACAGGTCAAGGCTCTTAATGTTGCTAGATAGACAAAGTTGTGACTAAACTAGATAGTCACTGTTGTGACTAAACAAGTCTATTTGCGTTACTATTTTTATTGGTAGGTTTTGTTATTATTTTTTGTATGTCAGACGTGTGGTAGGTGGGAGGATTCACCCAGAGGCAGAAAGGGGAGCAGAAAAGGCAGAATTGCTGAAATACATTGTGGGGGAGCAGAAAAGGCAGAATTGCTGAAATACATTGTGAAGGGTAGCAGCGGGTGAGATAGGAGAGGTCCGCTGTGCCGCCTGTGGGTTAGCTCCCTGGCTGGGGATTGAACTCAGGCCATAGCTGTGATACTGTTGAGAATTAACCCATAGGCCACCAGGGAGGCCGGCATTATTATTTTCAATTAAATAGATTTAGGTTTTATTTCAGTATTGCAAGACAGAGTTCTATTTTTAAAAAAATTAGATGCAGGATTTAAACTTTTTGATTATGTCATTTATAGATTTACTAATGTCTGCCCTGTACTCACTGTTCAGAAATGGAGCTAAATCCTTTATATACATGGGCACATAAAGACACTTGGCGGAAGGGTGTAACAGTAGAAATTTACTTTGGTGTTCACCCTCATAACTTGGTTTGAGTTTCTTTGTCGTAGAGAAAATCTTGATTGAAACATTTTTTCACTGAATAAATATGTATTGAGCTCTTCTATACAGAGTCATTGTGACCAGTTCTCCTTTCTGTGTTTTACTTACTTTCCCTAAGTGAACATCTCAGCATTTAATGTTACTAGTGACTGGAAAGGTAAAGGCTCCTGGTCATTGCTGATTAATGTTGAGGAGGATGTAGAAATCACTTGGCTTTCAGTTTAAATTTCATTCCACCTTACTAATGTTTTCTTATCTCACTGTGTAGTGTGTGCCTGGTATTTTGAAATGGGGTTATCTGTGATGATTGTTACTACAGGTCAATCTGAACTGAATAGTAGTATCTAAATAAGTCATTTCACTTTACAAATCAAATAATACCCTTATTATCAGTGCTTATTCTTGGCATAAACTAGTGTGAAGCATCTACTCTTGAGGGGATTGTTAACTCCTGCCAAATTCAGCTATACAGTGCCTGTATTAACTATTAATTATGGAATTGCTAGTTGCCAAAAGGAACAAATCCTGAAATGTCAGTGTTTGAACCAATAGGGTTCTTACTTAACAATTCAATTCAGGTTGGGAGATCATCCACATGGTGATTCAGGGACCCAGGATATTTCCATTTTTGTGATTTTCATTTCTTGGGACGTTAGAATCCTTTGCTTCTAGATTGTAGAGGGAAAAGGGAAAAATGCAGATTTTTAAAAATTAAACTGTATCTTGAACTGGGTTATATTATGGCCTACAACCCACTATTCAGAAGTGGACCACATGGCCCTGAATGAAGACAAGGGGGAGGTAACTAGAGAATATTGTCTCTGGCTGAACTGCTACTTCCTATCACTGTGGACTGGAGCATGAATGTTCAGTTTCTGAAACTACTCAGGTTAAATGGTGAAGCCAGTAGGTCTCTCTTAGACTCTTCTTGATTCTGTTCCATTTGCTTCCAGTCATGATCCTCTCCTATCATCCTCCCTAACCCTGTATGTGCCCAGTCATCTGTGCTTCATTAGAAACTGCTCTCAGGAAGGAAGCATTGGCTGTACTGAAGTCTGAATGACAGATGAGGCTCAATCTAAGGCTGTTTGCATTGTAACAAAGGAAAGCCGCTGTTTGATATAAGTAAAAAAATATGAAGCTCTAATAGGAGAATTTGAAGGCATGCAAAGTATTTGGGGGGGGGGGATGGGAGAACAAGAAGCATGCCCTCCCTAAAATTAAACCACATGTTGTTTCTGGCTGTATCTTTTTACACAGTTCCAAACAACCATAGGGTCCTTAAGTTTGGAATGGGTTTCTTTATTGTTTTTATAATTTGGAAACTTTCCATAAAGACAGGCTGGTGTGAACTGAGTTGTGTCACCCCATAATTCTTATGCTGAAGTCCTAACCTTCAGTATCCCAGAATATGACTGTTTAGAGATAAGGCCTTTAAAAATGTGCTTAAGTTAAAATGAGATCCTTAAGGTAGACCCTAATCCAATCTGCCTGGCTTTCTTATAAGAAGAGATCAGGATACAAAGAAAGACAACAGGGTTGTGTGCAGAGTGACAGCCAGGTGAGGACACAGAGCAAGAGCCAAGAAGAGAGAACCGCAGATGAGACAAATACTTTGATCATAGCAGTCTAGCTGTCAAAGCTGTGAGAAATGTTTATGTCATTTAAACCAAACAACCTGTGGTATTTTGTTATGGCAGCCTGAGCAAACGATTACATGAGTCATCCCATCTTTTATGGATCAATGTTTTTAAGTATGAGCGGGGCTGTAAGAAGCTTTGGGAGCAAGGAGTTTTGACTATAAAGAATCAAGTTAGTGAAAAAGCTTAGCAACTTAGTGAATGGGTGCTATATTTGTTCAAGGAGCCCAGGGTGTAATCAGTTAAATATCCTCCAGAATAGTGAATTTGCATTGCCAACTCTGAGTTAACTCCTAAAATGTCATCAAACAAATTTATGCTTTTCTCCGTTTGTGTTTTCTTGGACTAGTTTACCTTAAATTACATTGGAGTACTGGGAGCTTCCTGCAAAATGCTTTTCAGAAAATAAAATTTCTGGTTAAATACTAATCAAAAACTTCTTGCCCTAAACTAGATCAAATACCTAACTACCAATACCTAATTCAAATTTAAGTGTTCATTTGAAAGGTGGCCCTGTGGTCAGGGAAGTCTGGAGCCTTGGACTTCCTATTCTCCCCCCACCTCCACCAACACACACACACACACACACCTCAAACTAAGCATTAAAGCCTTAAGTCTTATTTTCCTTTTGCTTCTGAAACTCAGGAATTTCCCACATATTTTTTTTACCACCTCAAACTGAGTTGGGGACTCTAAAATGCCGTAGGGCATGTCAATATTGGATTGGCAAAAATGTTTCTTCTTTCTTGCAGACACACCAGTGACTTTGGGGCCTTTCCAGGAAACCGTGATGGAGAATTCAAACCTAATCACAAATTCCCTGTGGGTGGACAGGAGAGAGCAGGCATCTGGCATCCAGAGATAGGAAACAGAAGCAACATGGTCCTGTCAAGTTGCTTTCTACAATGCCTTGTTAGAATTCAATTCTCTTTATCTTAAGAAGCAGTCATGAGCTACTTAATTTGAGATTTTTGGAAAGCAAATCATCTTTTTGGCAAAAAACAAAGTATGTTTACCATCTGGTTAAATCAAAGGCATCAGTGTAGAGGAGGGAGTTTCTGCAATGAAAGGGGCCTGTGTGGTATAGGAGAATGCACCCTAGACTGGAGTTTTAGTTCCCACTCCGCCACCAGCTCCTTATGTCCTGGCTTAATCATTTAACCCTGAGTTTTCCTCACCTATTGTAACAGAGTGGGTCTTGCGGGGCAAAGCGGGGACTCTGGATGATGAAAGTTAGGAGATATTGCTGACTCCATATAATTGTTTGCAAAGAACCTAGGAATAAAGGACTTATTTGCTGTGCGCAGCTGAAGTTCAAATGTTTATAGGCATGTCTGATGAATTGATGCATGTATGTAGTGTCTGACAAAGTCCTATGCTTGGAAAGTCCTATAAAAGTTACTGAGAGGGAACTCATGAGGAAGAAAGAGTTGGACAAGGAGAACCTAATTTTAAAATGAGACTTTAGTGTCTGGGTACAATATGATGGCATAATCTTGACCTTGGCAAAACCCATTTAGACAAAAGGGTTTTGTTTATAAATTTAAAGTGCTGTGTCGATTAACACTTGCTGAAGACCCTCCCTCCCATCGCTGGAGTAACACAAGGTGCAGTACCCTTCTCACTTTGGAAGAAGGGCGTGGATGAAGCTCATAAGAATACAGGCCCACTTTCAACTCCATGGCATTGTTATGGGTTGGGAGGCATGGCCACAACTCAAGTCTAAGTCTGAGTACCTACAGACGTCCAGAGGATTACAGGGAAAATGTGGGAAGGGTAAAAGTTAAAACTTCCTGTCCACAAAAGATAAAAGCTTGGAACCTTTGAGATTTAAGCAGATTGAAACATCAGTAGTTGTGTGGAAGAATATGTGGTTGGGGACATGATCTTTGAACTTGACTTGGATTCCCATCTTCAGTATTTCTCAGAACCTGAGGGAGAATTTGACAGAAGTTCTCACAAATGTGGTAATGAGATAATAGTGCTAACTATCATTCGGTGAGTCATACCTTGTGCCAGGCACTCTTGTGATGAGTACTTTACATTCACAAAAAATATGAAAGTGGGTAGCAGTAGATGCAGTCTGAGATGAGGAATCTGGAGAGAAGCTAATTTGCCAAGATCATATCGTGAACAAGTTGTCTCCAGACTTACCTGATCCTAGAGTTTATGCTCACGCCACCTACCTAACAAAAGGAGATTTTTTTTTTTTGCTGTTTGTATATAGAATTGATAAATGTTTTTTTAACATTTTTTCTTTATTTATGTATATTTGACATCAGTTGTAATCCCCGTATATCCCTCAACCTTCTCCCTTCCCACCAAGTGTCCCCAATTTGTCCTTGTCTTTTTGTTTTTATTATTATTATTATTATTCTTTTCATTGATCCTTATTTGGTTCCCTTATATTCCTCCTGGGGGGAAACCATCTGGTATTTTTCTTTTACCTTCTGACTTACTTCGCTGAGCATAATCCCTTCCAGTTCCATCCATGTTCCTATGAATGACTCTAGTTTATCTTTTTTGATTGCTGAATAGTATTCCATCATGTATATGTACCACAGCTTCCAAATCCACTCATCTGTTTTTGGGCATTTAGGTTGTTTCCAGGTCTTACCTATTGTAAATAATGCTGCTATAAACATAGGGGTGCAGGTATTCTTTTGAATCAGTGTTTTTGTGTCTTTTGGTACATTCCTAGGAGTGGCATTGCTGGATCCTATGGAAGTTCCATTCTTAGTAGTTTGAGGAAACTTTATACTGCTTTCCATAATGGTTGGACCATCTTGCATTCCCACCAGCAGTGTAAGAGAGTTCCTTTTTCTCTACATCCTCACCAACATTTGTTGTTGCAAATTTTTTTGATATGTGCCATGCTCACTGGTGTAAGGTGGTATCTCATGGTGGTTTTGATTTGCATTTCTCTGATGACAAGAGAAGTTGAGCATTTTTTCATATGCCTGTTGGCCATCTGCATTTTGTCTTTGGAGAATTGCTTTTTTAGTTCTTCTGCCCATTTTTTGACTGGATTGTTTACTTTGTTTTGTTTGGTTTCTTCGTGGATCTTTGTGATAAGTCCCTTATCAGTAATGTTGTGTGAAAAGTTTTTCTCCCAGTTGGTGGGTTGTCACTTTGTTTTGGTTAGTGTGCCCTTTGCTGTACAGAAGCTTTTAAGTTTGATGTAGTCCCAGCTGTTTATCCTCTCTTTCACTATCTTTGCTTTAGGTGCTGTATCTCTAAAGATGTCATTGATGTGTATGTCATGTAGGGTTTTGCCTACTTTTTCTTCTAGTAATTTTATGGTTTCAGGCCTTATGTCTAAGTCCTTAATCC